>OVBX01000218.1:9935-51981 GCA_900406325.1 Erucastrum elatum | reverse complement strand
GTAATGACATCTTTTAAACTGCATATGGTTGATAGTTTATTTGAGGTTTATCCCATTATTTTCTTTGTTTTGTGACTCTCTTTATAATTTTTTTTTTAATTTCTCTGTTGTTGTATTTCTTTATCAACGTTATTATTTTCGCTACTCTGGTTCTGTTTAGTTTCTATATTTTATGCCAAGTTTTCTTATCTATTTTACTAAAATTACTAAATTTATCTTCTCGTTGATTAATAATTATTTCCATTCAGAATATCTATAGAAACCACAATTCATACAAGTCATTCATTCGCTCTATTATAATAGTGATATCGTACTTTTGCTGATGGTTAACTTCCTCTGTTAACATTTTTCATTCATTCCTCTGTCGTTTATTCGCTTATTCTTTCTTTGTTTTTTTATGTTCTATCGTAACTCTTCTTATATATTATTTGATGGTGTTTATAGGCTCCACAATTAATAACTCAATATGTTTTAGACTCATTAATAAATACATAATTTAAAAATATTAAATAGATTTTTTATACTATTATGCAAACATACAGATTGGAAAATGACGAAGTTCAATTTGAACAATCATAATTTTTTGCTCACACTTTTTGGAAACGTTACAGATGAAAATTTAATATATATATATATAAATAATTGTTGAAATATTTGATACAAAACTTTTTGGAAATAAATAATTTAAATACTTTAAAGACTGAAAACATGATTGAATATATTTATAGGACCAAAAATAGGTTGAATATTTTTGATACATTTGTAAAATTTTATATGGCAATGTGTGAAAATTAATTTTTATAAAATGAGTTCTCGTGCGACATCGCACGGACTCCTTACCTAGTACGTGTAATAAAGAAATAAGCTAACAGGGTTATTATCCATGCTTGCTGACACATCGCCATGTCAGTCTCTTCCGTATGTGGTGGTTTTGTAGTGATTAATTTCTAAGGGGGAAAAGTTATGAATGTCTAGAATAATACTTCTTGGCTTTTCTAAAAATATATATTTAAACCACAGCTGAATCAAGTAAAAAGATAATGTGCACAAGAAAGAGCTAATGGACTGGGTTTTTTAAAAGGACTGGGTTTTTTTTTAAAAAAGACGTTATTCACTAAATTTATAAGTATTTGCATTACTTTAAACTCTTGTTTGTTTCATAACATAAGTGGTTTTGATATTTATTTTTGGAATATAAGTTATTTTCATGTTCTATAGAGTTGTAGCTTAAACTTAAACTGTATAATTCTCAAATTTTATTATAACTGATGAAATATGTATAATTTATATATGAGATAATTTATATTTAAAAAATGAAATATACATGATATATAACATAATCAATATATATATATATTATATATATATAATTACTATTATTTTATATTATATATTATTTTAACATCTGTACTATATCGATATATCATTACTAGAATAATTCTTAAAATTATTATAGAATTAAATTACTAAAAAATTATAATATAATTACTTTTTGGTTCAACATAAATGATTTTGTTATTTATTTATATTTCTTCAGACACATGGATTCAATTTTACCGCCTGTTTGAGGACTTCATTGCTTAACAATTAACATCTTGATTTTATGGTGCTAGAATAGTTTTTTTTTAAATGCTTATCTTTTTTTTGACAAGAGGCTTTCAATTAAATGCTTATCTTTTTTTTTTTTTTGATCAAACCTTAAATGCTTATCTTTCAAGTTATTAAGTTTGTTATATTAAATAACTGATAAATAATTTCCAGTAATTAAAGTGTTTTTTTGGTTGTACATCTAGTTCATCCATATTCAAACAGTTGCATAATGAACAAACAAAAATAAATAACAAAATCCTTTCGAACTTCTTTTCCACTATATCGATAGCTATAATATAATATACATAATCAATAAATTGCTTATTTTTTTGAAAATTTTAATCCAAAACGACTTAATATTCTTGGGCCAATACCTCTTCAAAGGGCTGTACAGAACAAAAGGCAACAATAATAAATAGCCAGTACAGTTGAGTAGCATAGTTGTTGGGCCTTTAATCATGTGAACAAACTGGGAATCTTCGTTGTCTTGGGAGCCTGCGTCGGTCGGTGGGCACCAATTGTTAAATTCGCGATGAAATATCGGACACATTCTTTTACTTCATAAATAAGCCTTTCAAAATATAAGTCTTTTTAAATAATAAAGTAAAGTTTGTTCCCAAGAAAAAAGTTTAAAAGTCAATATATTCGATCCAGATTAGTATTTCTGTAATAAAGTCCTCTAAAAGCTAGCTAAACATGATCTTTTCGGCATAAGTAGGCAGCGAAAACAAAAAAGAGAGAGAGAGAGAGAGCATATACAAAAAAGAACACCCTTACCAAAGTTGGAGAAGAAAGAAGAAAAATGGAGCAGTCTTATGCGTATGCTTACCCACCAGGCACGGCTCCACCGCCTCCACAAGGCGGTGGCATCGCCGGAGTGATAGTGGATCCAAGGTTCTGTGCTCCGTATCCCGTGGATCTGGCGATAGTGCGGAAGATGATGACGTTGACTGACGGTAACTTCGTGATAACGGACGTTAACGGGAACTTGCTGTTCAAGGTGAAGGAGCCGGTGTTTGGTCTTCATGACAAGAGGGTTTTACTGGATGGTTCTGGATCTCCGATCTTGACTTTGAGAGAAAAGGTCCTGTAGAGTACTAACACAACCTAAATTAAGATTGGTATGTATGTACTAGCTAGTTAGGGCTTTGAACTAAATTGAATTAAATTTTATATTGCAGATGGTGAGCTTGCACGACAGGTGGCAAGTATTTAGAGGAGGGAGTACGGAGCAGCGTGATCTGCTGTACACGGTTAAGAGATCGTCGATGCTTCAGTTTAAGACCAAACTTGATGTGTTTCTGAGTCACAACAAGGATGAGAAGAGATGCGATTTTAGGGTTAAAGGGAGCTGGTTCGAGCGCTCTTGTGCTGTCTACGCCGGCGAATCTGACGCCATTGTTGCCCAAGTAAACTCTCTCCTTTTTTCTTTCTTTATTTTCACATTGATTCGAGTGGGACCCCTGCCTATTATGTCCTCGCAGTCAATCAATATTTATGTCATCTCTCTCTCTCTCACACATGTGTACGAGTTAGCAGCGTTTATAACCGGTTCTGGTTCAGATATTTTGGTTTAGCACGGTTTTAGATCAGTTGGGGTCGATTTTCAAAATCTTAACTGCTTTGACATCATTTTCTTTCTTTTTTTTTTCCTTTAGGTTTTGGTCAGTTTATCCGGAATAAACATATGGTTAGCCTATGTATATGTAAATTGGTAGTTTGAGCATGTGTCTTATGAATTGTTAGAACAATCAACACTTGTTAAACCAAATTTGGCAAAAAGAAAAACATTTACTCGAATACTATAGCCTATAGTCTATAGGTGATTAAATGGAACGGTTTGTATGTATTATAAAACAGATGCACAAGAAGCACACGGTGCAGAGCGTGTTCTTGGGAAAGGACAATTTCTCGGTGACGGTTTATCCAAACGTGGACTATGCCTTCATTGCCTCCCTCGTCGTCATTCTCGATGATGTTAACCGAGAAGACCGTGCCGCTGGCAGCAGCTGATCAGATCAGACGTGTGTATGTGTGTGCGTGTGTGAGAGAGAGAGATAGCTTGCTCGCTCGCTTGCTCACGTGGTAGTTATGCTTTTGGCTTTGTATTTTGTTCCTATATTCTATAAGCTTTGCTCTTTGGAATGTGAACTTGTTCTTTGTGTGATCTTTCCAGTTGTAAAATAACACAAATGTATTATGTATGTATCGTTAGTCGCCACGCACTTTCTTACATAAATGTTACTATATGTTATGTTTTTTTTTCTGTTACTAACCAATGTTATTATTATTTTTATTCCGGTGGTGCCATTGTGTGTTAACAATAACTAAGACGCACGTTAGGATAACTGGATAGATGATTGGATCTTAAATCAGTGAGACATAAAATTAAATAAGAAACCGACCGGTTTATCAAGGCCAGACCAGAAATTTATATGAAAGATTGATGAGGATAGATGGATCATCATCATATATTATGAGATAAAGCTACGTGGTTATTATTGCAGAAGGAGCGGGACCGGATGTTACTGAGAAGACGAGGGAAACGTGGCGAAGAAGTGATTAAATTGAACGGAAACACGGACTTATCGCATGAGACAGAGAGAGATAGAGCTTTACTCTGGTTTGTTTCTTTCATATATATATATATGGCGGGAAATTTGGAATAGGGATTATTGTTGTGGAAGGCATTATGATGAGGCCTGCTTCATGCTCTGCTTCTCCTTCGTTAACTCTCTCGTCGCTGTCAGTGGCGGTCGATAAGGCCACAAGTGAGCTTCTCCTCACTCCTGATTGGACCATCATTATCGCTATCTGCGATTCCCTCAATTCTAACCGCGGGTATTAAATTAAATGATTGGATGGGATGGTTCTGAGTATAAACTATTTAATATGATCATGAACAACCAAAAGAAACGTAATTGGTATTTTTGGCAGTCACTGCAAAGATGCGATCAAAGCTATCAAGAGAAGATTGCAGCACAAGAGCTCTAAAGTGCAGCTACTCACTCTAACGGTATGTTTGTTAATTAATTAATTTTCTTTTTTTTGATAAAAGTATATCAAGAACACACACATATATATATATATATATATATATATATTTGCGCATTTTCATCCCATATAATTTTTTTTGAATGAACCATCCCAAATAATTAGCTGCTGGAGGCAATGCTGAAAAACTGTGGGGAGTTTGTTCATTCTCATATCGCTGAGAAGCATGTGCTTGAAGATATGGTTAAAATTATTGTGAGGAAGAAGGTGATTTTACGTACTCTTTCTTTAACCTTTACCTTTCTTTTCTGGATTGAACAATGAAACTTTATTGTTCTTTTTGGTGGGATGTGTGTGTGTGTGAAAAGGGTGATTTTGAAGTAAGGAACAAAATCATGATATTGTTGGACAGTTGGAACGAAGCATTCAGTGCTCGCAAATACCCTCATTACAGCTGGGCTTACCGAGAGCTAATCGTAAAAATTTAAGCTTCTTTTCAAATAACTTTCTGGCGTCTCTGTTTCTCAAGTAATTAAAGCTCTCTTTTTTTCTTTTGAATTTTGGCAGCGGTCTGGTGTGAAATTCCCACAACGTTCAAAAGAAGCACCCCTGATGCTCGAGCCTTCGTCACAGTCTTCTCCTTCTTCCTCTTCTTCGATGAATTTAATGTCCATTGGTTCATTTAAAAGGCTCGACGAAGCCATGGCTACTGAAATTGAGAGTCTAAGGTAACCCTCTTATTGTTTTTCTTCTCACAACAACATTCTACATCAATCCTCCTTTGATAATTGTTATTTTTTTCATTGTTTCAGTTTATCAAATCTTGAATCCATGAGAACTGTCATGGATCTCATGAGCGTTATGGTTCAAGCCGTAAATCCCTCTGATAAATCAGTAAGAAATATCCAGTCATATCCTTCCAATCTATAATAATGCAATGCTTACTTACGTCTTTTGATGTGTCTACGGGCGCAAATAAATAATCAAATGGTTCGTGGTATGTTTAACTGCAGGCCCTGAAAGATGACCTCATAGTTGATCTAGTAGAGCAGTGCAGATCTAATCAGAAGAAACTAATCCAGATGCTCACCACAACTTCGTCTGTCCCACTCTGACCTTTCTTCATGATTATTTTACTCAATGACAAATGGCAATAATATTATGTTATCTGCCTTCTTCCTCTCTTCAGGGACGAAGAAGTTATGGCGCGTGGCCTCGAGCTGAATGACTCTTTGCAGGTAGCGCTCGCCAAACACGACGCTATCGCCTCTGGTGTCTCTCTTCCTATGTTGCATGCCCCAGAAACAAGAGACACGACAACAAGCTCTGTCACAATCAAGACTGGTGATGCTGCTGCTGATGCTCTTGAGTCTGACTCTTCATCATCATCGAGCAGTGAAAGTGAAACATATGAAGAGGGAAAGGATGTTAAAAATGACTTTATCCAGCTAACCAAAAGGTTAGTCTCTCTCAAGAACATAAACCTGCTAAACGAACAAAGAAAATTAGTTTATAGACATGGTCAACGAATTTGCAGTCACGATCTATTAAATGCCGAGCACGGTGAAGAAGATGAAGAAGAAACATTGCTTCTAGGCAACAACAAGGAAAATACAGCAGAAACAGAAGCCAAGATAGAGTGCAAAGATTTAGCTCTATTTGACACAACAACAAGCAAGTCGGAGCAGGATATTATTGAACTTCTCAGCCAAACTCTGTCAACAACAGCTCTGCCGTCCCCACAAACGCAGGCTCCACCAAACACAAGTTTTTTGGCTGATGATCATATTCTTATGAACAGTTACGTAGTCCCATGGGCACAATCACAAGCAGAAGCTCAAGTCCCAAATATGGCGCAGTTTGCTCCATCATCGGGACCTCAGTTTCACCAGCACCAATTTTCATATGGTTATCCTCAGGCACAATGGAACGGTGGTCAAGCAAACTATTATAATGACACAACACTGTGGAGCCAAGGAGGTAGTGAGAATAAGGTATTTGAGAGAAACTTGCAATACTCAAACTCCTTTCCAGCTAGAGGAGGGGCTGGGGGACCATCAGGTGCGGAGGTTGAGGGGCAGGCTCAGCAGCAGCCGCAGAGGCCTTATGTTCCTCCGTACAAATTGTTTGAAGATCTGAATGTTTTCTGGAAGGGAGATGGAGGCGTTAGGAGTAGCAAATGAGATTTTGTTGGGATCCCAAAAGATTAATAAACTGATTAAAAATCCTTTTTGTCTTTGCTGCGAACATGGAACAAATAAAAGATATCCTACTTTGAATTCCTTATTGAAATTAATTGTATTTATACTTGACTTACAAATCAGTTGATACATACAATATAGACAAAGAGTTTGTTTATCAGTTTGACACAACTATCATGTCCAAGAGTATAGGAGAGTGGTTTGACACATTCTTATCGTTTGATGTTCAAAATTGATAGCTGTGTTTGAACTGTTGAACAATGTCGTACGTAGGCCTTTGTGAAGTACTCGTTAATCCTAATTCACCTCCAAAATTTCGTTGTTGAAACATTCGTATATTCTTTTTTTTTTGTCACTGTCATTCGTATATTCCTACTTTATATATTCTACTAAATGTTGTTTCTTCGTACCACTACCACTCTACTCTTAGAAGAACCAGTTAAATGTGTGCTATACAAAATGTGATCCTTCAAATGTTGTTTCTTCTTTCAGTGGTCTTTAAGCATTCGCTTTACATTTAAATGTAGTTTAAAACAATACTCCACTAATACAAGACAATTAAGCGTAAAAGATAGATGTAGAGAAACCTCATCTAATAATGGAAGTGATCAAATCATCAGAAAAACGAATCATACTAGCCTAGCCTAGCTAATGGAGTGTTACAGCCTCTAAACAAGATTGATTTTGAAATGAAATTTATCCCATCTGCTGCCTGCCTGCCTTGCCATATCAATACCATATCCAAAAACGATCACCCACTTGTTTCGGTCCTTCGGAGATCACAGCCGAAACAAAAGGACCACGAGCGATAGAAATACCTCTGTATGATTTGGGAGATCACGAAATCGTTTTGTCGGTTAAACATCTGAGACGAATAGACCTTTTTAGAAAGTAAAAAAGAATAAAAGTTTTCCTTCCCCCACCGCAAAAAAATAATCAGTAATTTAAATTCCATGGCAAACGGGCTTCCATATTAATTAGTGTAATACGCGCACGATATGCGAGTGAGCACACGTTCCCATGGCAGCGGCCGACACTTTCAGTTCAGATGACTCGCTCATCTTTTCTCATTTTTTTAGTCAGTCAGTTGACTTCCTTAACTCGTTATCTACAGTACTATTTGATATTGTTTAATATCTAAAAAAACTTTGATCACTCACAACACTAAATTAGAACACTTGATAGTAACATAACATAATAAAAAAAAGTTAAGAACATAACATTAAATAAGAACATTGTGGATCATCAAATGAAAGTAAATGAGCTTAACTACTCTTAAGACCAGATAATATAGAAAGATGTGTATATATTTTCTTTTTAAATGACTTCAGCAATTTCGTTATTAGATTTTAGAATACGGACAAGCAAATGTAAATTTTGGGAAGAAGAACAAATCAATGAACAACCAAAAGCCCCATTGCATGTGTAGTCATTGCTTGAAAGACGACGACGGCTTAATTTGACACAAAGACAAAGGGTTGTTCAAACTCACAGTTACATGGAAGCATATCAAGATTACACTTGACAACAAAATATCATAAAAGTCCCAAATATTTACTAAGCGCAGTGAAATGCGACTTTTATAATCTTCTGATCAGTTACTTCTGTTCATTCCCTTACAAAAATAATAATAATAATAAATATATGAAATGACAAAAAAGCATGATACTGTCTGGAGCTTCATCTTATTAACTGACATAATTGATTAAATATATAACAAGACAAGGGGGGATTACAAATATATTAGGGAAGGGCAAACACACAATTTGTAAGAACTTTCAAGTTTTATTTTCCAGATTTATTGCTGAAATTAATATATCACCAGATGAAATATCCGCGAATTCCGAAGCAGGAGGGAAGTTGGGATCTGCGAACGGCGTAGTGATCAACAGAAGAATCAAATGATGATAATCTTCTAAGGACCTTCCCTTTAGTCTGACACTTGAACAGATGGTACTCATTCTCATCGATCAGTACCCTCTCCGACAGAGACGGTGACGGAGCCGACAGTTTCATGTCCTTTTTGTTCTTCTTGTGACCACCTGATGATAACCACAAGAGTCTGGTGTGGATTAGTGCCAGGATTTTCTTGATGGGTTTTCTTGAACCACGACGGATTTGTTCACTGGAGAAGGACAAATGACTCGGCGGAGGGGTGAGAGGCAGCGGAGGTAGCTCGGAGGAGGGGTGCTTATGCTTGGGAGTGCCGGGATGGGATTCCCATTCGAATGGTATGGAACCGGCGGCTCCGTCGTAGTAGTAGATTCTGAAGGAAGGACAAGCTGGTACCTGAGAAGATAACCTTTGTTTGGTCGACGGTATCTTGTCGGAGAAGATGGCCGTGTCTTGCTTTCTCAACAGTGATGCAGGACGGTCAGATTCACCGGTTGGCATTGTTGTCTTGAGAGAGTCAGAGCGTTAGAGAAAGAGAGAGAGAGAGAGAGAAAGAGAGAGGGATCTATGCATATAAGACATATGGTAGCTATCATTCAAGTATATATGGTGCCTGGTGTCCTGTACGTTTTTTTTTACTTTTGGACTTGGGTGTGTAAGGAAGAATGAAAAACAAAATGTAGCGCTGAAAATGAAATGCTAGTATAAGTTTAGTTTACATGCGAGGTTAACGGTTAGATTGATACATGTTAATAATGCCAGAGAGCAATTGCTCACTAGCGAAATTAGCCCTTTTCGAGTCTGACTGTTTGTTTGTGTTTCGATTCATAATATTTTTTTTTGAGAAAATTCAGAATACTTTTACTATCACGGAAATTATTTTCAGATGAAAGTTATGGCAAACAACTATCGCCTCAAGTAGAGAATTTGCTATTCAAACAGCAAAATTAAACAATATAACGTCGAACAGGCTAGTGATTTTTGTCTTTTATTAATCACACTCTAACGTGAAAAAGATATAACTAATGTATAAATAGGTTTTGCATGTTCATTTAAGAAATGTAAAAGACTATTAAATGATAAATCGGTTGACCAAATTATACTTAATACTTTTCGTTTTCTCTTAATAACAAATTAAGATCAGATACTACATCACGTTTCACGTATGATATATAGAATACTATTTTCCAAATGGTGTTCATACTCAAGCTATCAAATTTTGCAATAAAATATATATCACAGAACTATTCTCTTATGGATTCATTCATAGAAAAAAAAATTCACTGTTTGAACATGTTTTTTCTTTTTGACTAAGGGCATATTGAAGATGTTTGTAACTGAAAATTCACAAGTGTATTCCTTAAAATTTGACAATTCCACATCTATGTTTGCGCATAAAATATATTTGTATCGCATGTAAATAACAATCACGATTGGTCCATAACAATATGTATAACCTAAATCGGGTATAAATGAACATTTACCTGCAACAAACACGCTCCCACCGGTTGATTATATAAAAGAGAAATATGTGGGTAGATATTTGAGAAGCATTATGAGTAGGGCCATAGATGAAAACAATATGAATTGAATAATTGGGGTTTTGTAATTAAATAGGAAAGCAGTATGACTAAACGAGCCACGACACATGCATCTTACATGTGCTCCACGTACCACCACCGGGCCTTTCTTTCCTTAACACTGATTCATTTCCGTGGTCAGTGCATTCTCATCTCATTAATTTCTTTCAGTGTCATACTCATGGCCCTAAGCTATGAAAAAGGAAAAACATTTTTACATTATTACTTACTTTTCTTCAACATCCAAAACCTACAAGATCATAATCGTAACATCAAGCGTGCCACTCTTGTGAGTAAAGTTTTATAGCGATTAAATACACATATTCAGTTGTTACCAAATACTTTTTTGGTGTCGACGTTGTTGCCAAATACTTAAGTTAGTGGTTAAACAGGCGAGAAAAAACAAAGTCTAGATTTATATTTAAAAGCTTGTACTCGTCATTATTCAAGAGAGAAGACGCAATGCAGATGGTTTTGAAGAATACAAAAAGATATTTCCTTTAACCCCCACACCCTACAAATTAAAGAACCCATGACATACAAGAACAACTCAACGAAGAAAAGACAAGAGGGGGCCAAATCTTCAACATATGTGATATATATGTATATTTTTCGCATGTAAAGCATTATATACGATGAACGAGTTGTTTAGATAAAGGCAAAATGATTATAGCTTAGCTCATATAGCATTATTTGGAGCCACAAAAAAAAGAGTAGCATTCGCAGCTACGAATGATTGATGACAATTCTCTTCGCAACCCCCCCCCCTTTTTTTTTTGTAACACAGGCAATTAGACTAGTTCTCCTTAGAGCAAGATTATTCGTGATCTGGAGGTGAGTCTCGTAAAAGGGAAATGACCATGAAATACGGAGATCGAGAAAAAAAGAGAAGCGGAAATCTCTTAATTAAAGGACATCGTCCCTTACGCTCTACTGATCAGAAAAATATAAGGGACTCTCTCTTTCCGAGAAAAAAGAGAAATGATTCACCTCCGGACCATGGATAATCTTGCTCTTATTCGTTTCAGCTACTTTACATAAACTTACTAGATAACCATGGTATTGATATCTTTTAGAAGAGCACATCGACTCTGCTTTTTTGACTTTTGTTCAAGCACTTCTGAAGAACATCTGCGTGATGAAACACAAAATCAGTATCAAACTACACACTGACACTTTTACTGTCTTGCATGCAGATCTCTTGCTACAAATGCAAGATGATGTGGCAGATGATATATATTACGGTAAGCTTCTGTCTTATAACTTCAATTTATCAGATTCAATACGCATCTCAGTGCATTGTCAACAAATCCATTTAACACACTATATAAATTACAAAACACACTATATCCACATTGCTCTTTTTTCTTCTTCTATTTTATGAACATTTTCTCCTATTCCAGGCTTCCAGCCTTCATGAATAAAATTTTAAATTACGTTATAATTGATAGTTTTAACCAATTTTAACACTTTAGAGTCTTTAGTGATTTTAAATAATGACATAGACGTACATATTAATAGGAGAATGAAAACTGGTGTTCACATATATTGAGAAAGTTCAAAATTTAAAAATTAACTAAATATACTATATTATAAGAAATAGGTTAAATAGTTTTTTGTGTGTTTAAATTACATACAAAATGTGATTATTTTCCATTTTAATATAAAAATTAGAAAAATAAATGTAACAGATCTTTAAATACAAAAATAAAACTGGAATTTCTATTTTTAATTAAAAAAATCAGTAAATGCAACTTGCTTAATATTGGTTTGTAGATTCACAAACACCTAAGCCGTGGAATTATGTTTCCTAATACGAGATGACATATTCATCATTTTAACATGTTTTAAAAATGTGTAAACTGAAACGGACAGAAGTTAAGATAATATTGCCAAATAATGAGAGTAATTGATCATTTGAAATTATAGATGAGCGGTAATAGAGGATTCGTATGGATGAATGGGAAGAAGAAAAGTAATTAGCCATAAATTTTGAATGAATCTCCATTAAAGAATCAAAGGCATAAGGCAAATAATACTCTAAATAAGCCGTTTATTTGAATGTTACTTGCTAAACTTGGGATTCTCTACCATAACTATGAAGATTTCCAGACATTAATGATTTACCCTAATGATCAATAAATAGAACCAACCCGGGTTCCTCTCACAATCTCATTATTCACAAACAAACCTCAAAAGAAATCTTATTTTGTTCCTTTGACCATGGAACTCAACCTCACTGCATCATGCTCCTCCAGCAGTATCTCATCGTCTCCTCATGAGATGGGTTTTTCAACCGATACCAAAGGGAAAATGGAAGAGAAGATTGCGGTTGGGGCAGCGAGTGAGAATCCGAGGGTAGAGTTTTGCTTCTTGTTCAACAAAGACAGCATAAGAAACTCTGGTTACGGAGTTTTAGATGAGGCAGAAGGGAGGAAGAAGGAGGGTAAAGGGAGGGTGTTTGGTTGCAACTTCTGCGAGAAAGAGTTCTCTACGTCGCAAGCCTTAGGAGGACACCAGAACGCTCACAAGCAAGAGCGATCATTGGCCAAAAGGCGTAAAGAGAAGGAGATGAACTATCATGGGCTCTCGTTGTGCAGCCAGTACACACCAAGTGGTGAATTCTTCAGCAGTAGCAACAGGTCGCAGTACGGTCTTGGGATTCGTTACAATCCCAACATTGGTAAATCGAAGGCTTATCCTTTCAACATCTTAAGATGTCGATTAGGATATAGAGAGCATAACATAACTTCCCATATCCCTCTCCCGTCTCACCTCTCATGGCAAAACACTGACGTTTTTTCCAAAAATTTGATTTCAAACCTAGAAGGTAGCATTTATATGAATAAGGAAGAACAAGGCCAGAAACAAGAACAGGCAGAGACTGACACTTGCGAGGATAGTGAGATAGACTTGTCTCTGAAGCTGTAGATTGCTTTGGTATATTTTGATTTTCTTATATCAGTTGTTTTTTTTTTAAATTATTCATTGTGTTTCTAATCATAATGTTAAAGCTTATATAATTTGTTTTGATAAAACTAAATAAAAAAACAGACCTGCCCGGCCTTCTATTTGCTGATAGAAACAAAAAGAAAAATTATATAAAATAGAGCTATTTAGATAGATATTATTCTCTATGATAATTTGGAAATATGGAGGAATCAGATCAAATACGGATACTGTTTGTATTTGTTACAAACAAAAATTGAACTTGAGTCGAAGTAATAGAAAATGGGCTTTATAAGTTGGGCCAGTTGAGTAAGAAATGAGATTGAGAAAGAAAGATGGCGGGTGGGGTGAGGTCTGTCTCTCTCACCATCACCACCACATATGCAAAAAAAAAAAAGGATGGAGATAAGATTGTTGTTGGGGAAGAAGAAGAAGAAGCTGGAAAGAAGAAAAGAGATAAAAAGAGATGGCTTCTTCTTCTCTTTTCTCCCCAGTCACCACCGGCTGGCATCATCTCAAATGCGGCGGCTTCTCCACTCCCACTCCCACTCTCATTTCATCATCATCATCATCATCATCATCCCATCATAATAAAAACAGCCTGAGATGCAGCTTTTCTCCTGAGGACATTGTTCCTGTTGATTTTGTTAGCCAATCTCTCTCTCAGCTTCCTGCTTTCAATGATACACAGAAATGGGCATCAATTGCCTCCGCCGGACTAGTCTGGATTTACCTGACGGCGAGGCCTGGCGTTCTCATCGGCGCCATTGACGCTTATCTCTTTGCTCCACTCCAGCTTGGACTTGACACTCTTATTGGGACAAGGAGGTTTAAGAGGTCTGATTTCTTGGTCACAGAGAAGCTTGGGGAAGGCTCTTTCGGAGTAGTCTATTCAGGAGTCCTTCTCCCAAAGAATTCAAGTCGTGTTGATGAGCCTACTACTAGGATTATGAACAAGGCGACACTTAAATCTTTGGGGGAATATAAGGAGAGAGTCATACTGAAGAAGGTGAAGCTTGGGGTACGAGGTGCTCAGGAGTTCGGGGAATACGAAGAGTGGTTCAACTACAGACTCTCAAGGGCTGCTCCTGACACCTGCGCTGACTTTCTCGGTAGCTTTGTCTCCGACAAGACCAATACTATCTTTACTAAAGGTGGCAAATGGCTCGTCTGGAAGTTCGAGGTCCCCTCTTCTTCTTCTTTCCCCTCCTCCTCATAATTATCACACTGCATTCTCTATCTACTTGTTTTTACACACTTGTATTGTTGTAACAGGGAGACCGTGATCTGGCTGATTACATGAAAGATCGTAGCTTTCCTTCCAATCTGGAGTCCATCATGTTTGGTCGTGTTCTCCAAGGTGTTGAATCTGTCAAACGTCGTGCACTCATCATTAAGCAGATCATGCGTCAGATCATTACATCTCTCAGGAAGATCCATGATACTGGGATTGTTCACAGGGACGTTAAGCCCGCCAACTTGGTTGTTACAAAGAAGGGGCAGATTAAGCTCATTGACTTCGGTGCTGCTGCTGATCTTCGCATCGGCAAGAATTATATCCCTGAGCGCACATTGCTTGATCCTGACTACTGTCCTCCTGAGCTCTATGTCCTCCCCGAGGAAACTCCAAGTCCTCCTCCCGAGCCTATTGCCGCTTTGCTTTCCCCCATTCTATGGCAGGTTTGTTTACATACTTCTTTTCTTTTCTTTCCAGAGGTAGTAAGTAATCTCTTGTGTTCCTTCCTTGTTACCAGTTGAACAGTCCGGATCTCTTTGATATGTATTCTGCTGGGATAGTGCTTCTGCAAATGGCGGTTCCTACCATAAGATCTTCTGCGGGTCTCAAGAACTTCAATCTAGAGATCAAGTCAGTTGAATATGACCTGAATAGATGGCGCGACAGGACTCGGACCAGGCCTGACTTGAGCATACTTGATCTGGACTCAGGCAGAGGGTGGGACCTCGTCACTAAACTTATTTCCCAGAGAGGTTCTCTGAGACGCGGACGCCTTTCAGCCTCTGCTGCTCTCAGACACCCTTATTTTTTATTGGGTGGTGATCAAGCCGCTGCTGTTCTTTCTAAGCTTAGTTTCAGCAAGTAATTTCTTATCATGTATATAAATATATGTACACAACTCTGTTCCTTGAATACACATACTCTTTTCTTTTCCTGGTATATACTCTGCTTCTCGATTATCAATCAAACCAGCCTGCAGAAGCTATCTTTGTATTGATACTGGTCCTGTCTGGACTGGAATCTCTCAGCAGGTAAAAGTAAGTTCACTCACCTCAACGTACATACATTTATATATATTTATTCATACTTTGAGCTGTTGTGATTCACATAAGGTATAACATATTATTAAACACTTGCGTTGTTGTTGTGATTCACATAAGGTTAAAAGCTCGAGGACACTGTCTGTGATATAAATATTAAACACTGATGTTTGTATTCGCGTAGCTGTGATTCACAAAAGGTTTAAAGCTCGTCGTGTGTAAGTAGGGCATCGAGGGCAGTGTGATTCTTTTTCTTGCACCCCCACTTGCATCTCCAACCGCACAAGGAGTTGAAGATGGCAAGTCGCTTGGACTGCAGAGATATGATTTTTGAAGCGGTGTGAGCTCTCGTTAGATAAACCGCGTAGCCATCATCCATGAACTCTGCTCCCTGAGGGAAGACCTGCCACACCAGACTTCCCGCACCTGCCCCTCCTTTCCTTGTTGAGTTAAGGGTCATCTTGTACACCGTATTTAACATCATGTCACGGAAAGTCGTGTTGAAACCAGGGTCATGTGCTGACACACCAAACTCTGTGAACAGAACCGGCATTCCCAAGTTCATCTCTGCGTCCTCCACATGAGCTTGCATCCACGAGTTTGTGAATTCCAGGAACGTATCTGATACTGCTGGAGATATCCTACAGTTTGCAATTCATTTTTATTAGCTGTTCTCACCGTAGAGGGCACAATCCAAAAACTTACCAGGCATCTGGATAGACGTGAACCGAAGCAAAATCTACACCAAGAGCTTGATTATTTCGGATGAAGTCGGTTCCGACTTGTGCAGCGTAGGGGTTGGGATTGAATTTGGTTCGAGCTGGAGCAGAGGGACCATAGAAGCCTTCGAGTCCAATCTCTACCAAATGTTTAGCATCTAAGCTCTTCACAAACACTGCCATTTCTTGTATCCAAGACTGTAGTTTGTCACCGGAGGGATCAGAGGGGCAACGGGGCTCATTCATGAGTTCCCAGGCGAAGATTGTGGGGTCGTTCTTGTATGTGATGTTTGTGAAGGTGTTCACTCTATTCAGCACCGTCTGCAATGCATTCATGTTACGAGTATATATAATATTTTTGGGGATAGGTAAAGCAAGGATGGGATGTAATAATCACCCGAACATGGGATTTATAGAAGTCTCTCAGGGTGGGGTTGGTGAAGAAGTCGTCATCAGAGGTGAGATTAAGGCCAGAGGCATTGCCCCATTTAACGTACTGAGCTTTGCCCCCATAGTCGTTCCAGTTGTTGACCAGTGAGAGTATAAGTCTGATCTTGTACTTTCGGGCCTCGCTCACCACGAAGTCCAGGGCCTGCTCAATTGTTCAAACCTTTAAACAAAACAAAAGAGAGTTAAGAAGGCTTATTAGGTGTAGATATATACCTTGAAGACTTCTTCATCGTAAACAGAGGGAGATTTTTGGAGAGCTCTCCATTGACCGTCGTTGAAAGCCCATGTCCTGCCTACCGTCAATCCAACTGCAGAGGCTTGTTGGAACACGTCCGTCACTTTGCTTCTTGTGGAGTTATCAGCTGCAAGTGTCATCATCCAGTAAGTGTTGAAGCCATTCACGTAGAATGGTTGTCCATTTAGTGTGAATTGCATCCCTTTCTTCTGCACCATCTCCCATTCTTCTTCTTCGTCTTCTACTGATTCTGAGTTAACCCTCCTGCCCAAAAATAAGCAGTCTTAATATATATGCCAAGTCTTTTCTTCCTGTAAAGTAATTCCAAGATAAAATTTTTGATCATTAGTAATGGTATGTACCCATGGGAATCGCTATCGAAGTCTGCAAGAGCTCTGTGCTGTGTTAGAATCATGAAAACCGCAGAGCAGAGCACAAATCTGAATCCAAGACGGTCCTTCATTTTTTTTCTTTTTGCAGGTGTATGGATGAGGGGGAGCTTCATCTTCATCTGGTTACAATGTTTAGGTATATATATTCATCATCAAAACATGGAATCGATTATTAAAATCCAAAACTTTTTAACTTACAAGGCAAGAGAAACGTTCCTAGTTCCAAAACGAGGGATATGAAACTTGAAGTTCATGGCTCCTAGGTATTGAAGCGTGAGACAATTCCAAAGTAACCTGTCCCTGCTAAGCTAAGATTCGAAAAGCACCCACTTCTCAGACAGTGGAGTTAGCTGACATGTCAAACTCAGTTCATTTCGTGCAAGCTTCAGACCTTCTAACTCATTTTACAAATAAGATGATTGAGATTTGAGTCCAGGAAGCTTACTTACATCTCTGCCCAGTATAAAATGGTATAAAAAAAGGGCAAATACGGTTGTCCTATCCTTTTTACCCCCCTGGATTTCTGGTTGAGCACGAAATTTCACATTATGTGATCATAAAGCAACTTCTTTTTTTTTTCGGTTGTGACATCTTAGATAAGGAACTCGTGTTTTTGCATTACATGCATATATATAACAGAAAAAGTTACTTTCTTTTTATTCTTGCAAATTTCCTTGTTTCGGTTTGCCTATTCTCAGCAAGACAGCAACTAATCATTAAGGAAGCTGTACAAGGAATACACTCACTCAGTATTCACCGTCCTACATCTCTAAGGAGGCAGTAACTTCAAACAGTATTGTAAAAGAAAACATATTCTGGTTGGTTCTCAAAATCAGAAGAAACCACTATAATAAATCTTACAATGCCCCAGCAGGTGGCTCTTAAAAAAAGTTGCGTTCCATATTCACAGGGGATTCGGTTCGTTGATCAATGCTACCAAACCACACTGAAAGAGAGCAGAAAACCAAATGAGATCAATATATCTGTGTCATTTTACAATTTCACATCTTATATCCTATCTGAACTAGGTACTTGCAGACATAATAATTCTACTTACCATCTCACAGCTGAGAGTGGAAATACCATTGTCCTCCGCGAGAGAAGTGTCGGGACTTTTGCAGCAGCTGCAGATTACGAACGCATCTGAGAAAAAAATGTAGACATATCAGACAAGACTTCCATTGCAAGAAAAAAGAGGAAACTGAGAATGAAACATACCAATGTATCTCTGAAACACAGCTTGGAAATGCTGAGAAGACACTAAGCCCTTCATCTCTAGGTGGTGCTGCTTGTTGAGCCATCCCTTCGTCTCCAATTGGCCAAGTAAGAATTTGATGACATGACCTGGCTTTCTATGCATCCTGAACAAACAAACAAACAAAGCTTTAAATAAAGGGATACGATCAACTAGGAAACAAAAACAAGGGGTCTTACGTTGTGCAGAGATGAGCAAAGTCTAAACAAACTGTTATATGTGTCTCTTGTGCGAGGAGCTGGGGACGACGCATCATCACTGTTCTTGGCTTCTCTGTGGAAACCTCCTCACGAAACATATCAAAGACCCTACTCAAGAGCTGCAGAGCATAGACAAGCTGGGATCATAAATCCATAGGAATAGATCATTACTTAAAAGCAGCTAACTAAAGAGAACACCTCCGCATAGCCATAATCAGGCTCAGAGGAGTTGTAGGTAGCGTCTTCGCGTATAAACGTCTTCTTCTTCTTCTTCTTCTTCTTCTTGGAAGGATCCAATTGAGTGACCTACATCATCATCATCAGCAGCATAAGTAAGTTTATTTAGCAAAGTGGAACATAAGAGGGATGGGCTACATCTAAAACATTGTCGAGCTCGAGTTTCCAACAAGTCTTCTCCTCTTGCTGTAATTCCATCGTCCGGCGGGTCTGATCCGACCGTCGCTGAAGAAACTCTAATTGAAACAGTTGTAAATCGGCCTCCTTTAGACAGACATTTGAAACAGTACGAGAATTGTTAACGGGTCTGTATTGGGCCTTTACTGATACATTTCATATTTTTCTTTTCAAAATATTTGTGCGGACATATATATTACAGATTTTTTTGTACAGTGTTAAGTGGAAGGAAAATAACAGCAGCAAACCAAAAGAAGCTCTCAGTCAGGTGTATGTTTGTTTGTTTGGGGGTATGAGTATGACTCCCTCTCTCAGCGAGGATCGATGCTGGGAACAACGCCGCTGCTGAGATCGCTTCCTAAAAGGCTCGCCGACTCGTAAAGGTCTCTTGTCACATTCGAAGATGATGATGTTGACAGCACCGAGGAGGTCGATTTCATTTCCATTTTTCCTTCTTTGTCGGGGAGCAGTGACTCCAGCTCTTTCACCACCTCAGCCATGGCAGGCCTCATATCCGGCGAGTCGTGGCTACACCTCAGTGCCAATGAGAAAAACCTTTCAGCGGTTTCCATCGACCACGACTCCATTCTCTTGTCTATCAGCGACACCATCATATCCGCCGTCTTCACCTCTCGCACAATGTTTTTGCCATGGGATATGGCGTGCATACCAGTTAGCAGCTCCAAGAACACAACCCCCATGCTGTACACGTCGCTCTTGTCCGTCAGCTTGTGCGTCAGGAAGTACTCTGGATCCAGGTACCCCTGCAACAAATATCACAAACTAAGCCCATGCATCCAACCAAATATGTATTTACATTTATTCATTCAACTCACTGGAGTCCCTCGAACAACCGTTGATACGTGTTTAGGCACATCCTCTTCCTCCTCCAAAGCAGGAGCAAGACGGGAGAGTCCAAAATCTGCAACTTTGGCATTGAAGTTGAGGTCGAGGAGGATGTTACTTGCTTTGATGTCCCGATGGAACACTGGTGGGTTGGCCTCTGTGTGAAGGTAGAGAATACCCCTCGCTGCTCCCAAAGCAACACGAACCCTCATCCCAAAGCTCAATGTCTCCTTCCCTTTAGCTGCACCACATACACATACATATATAGATGAGAAAACTAACTAAATGGCACACACCCATGGAATCTTTCTAGTTTCCTACCAGACAGCCAGTCGCGCAGGGTGCCATTTGGCATGAATTCGTACACCAGCATCTGCACATGCAGCAACAACAACGCAAATTGAACACAACACACTGAAAAAATATTCCAGGAGGCTGGGAGAGAGAGAGCACCTGCTCGCCTTCTTCGTCACAATAACCGATAAGGGACACAAGATTCCGATGATGCAACCTGGAGAGCAACTCTATTTCATTCAAGAACTCCTTCTCACCTTGCAAAGACCCTTCATCCGCTCGCTTTATGGCAGCAACCGTTTTGTCTGATAACACACCTCTATAAACCTTTCCGTATCCTCCGCGTCCAACCAAAGCTGAGCTGCTAAAATCCTCCGTCGCCTCTGCTAGTTCTTTGAACCTGAAGCCTCTTATCCCAGAATTCATCAAGGAGGCTTTCGAGGCTGTCACATCATCATACACAAAGAAATTCAATTAAACTTGGGGGCCTTTTTAAAGTGACTCAGTGGGTGGGGGAACGGTCACAGTACTTACAAGACCGTCTTCTAGATATCTCACGCTCGTGCTTGCTGTATCTTCTAAGCAACAAGGCGGCAACCATTGCGGAGACTGCAACAGCAGTCACCACAGCCCCTGCAGTTATTGCTGCCAAATGTCCCCAGCTCACCCCTTTCCTTTCACTGCTCAAGTTAACTGAGCAGATAAAAGATTAGAGGTCAATCAATGCTTCAGTTACAAAAAAAACAAAAGAACACTCACCATATGAATAAGGACCCTGCAGAGTGAAGTTGAGCAGCTCATATGGTCCGAATAAGTCACTCCCCGGAAATTTCCATGATGCGAATATGCCTCGGATTCTCACAACTTCACTCGTGTTAAATGTTCTTGTAACTTGCGGAAAAAGTTTCAGATGCATCCTCAGACGAGGCCCTTTCTCCCATTGATATGAGTCGATCCAGAGTTGATATGGCTCCATTTGAAGAAAATCGGTAACATACTCCCTGAATTGATCATTATATGGAGGGAAGTATGAGAAACTAGGACTCTTCAGACGGTATCCAATCCTGAGAGGTGCTGCACAAAAGCATCTTAACGGGGATGCTGGACTGTATTCGTACGAGTCAGGAGTGGGACATGCTAGAGGAGGACAGTCAGTTGAGTTGGTTGTTGGTGGTGGTGGTGATGTCCACCCTTTTCCTATGGATTCGCAGAACAGGCCTGCGTTTGATATGCTTCCGTTCTTGCATATCGGATTACCATCAAGCCTGGAGACAGATCAACCTTTTCGTAATCAGCATTCAAGATCATAACTGCTAACCAAGTTACTTATAAGAACTACAGGGCACCTTAAAGTGACATTTTCAGGAAGAGTTAGATCTCCTTCAACATGTGACAGACTATTATTCCTGAGATCCCTGTAGAAATTCAGAGACAACAAGATAATATCAGACAAGTTGATGAACTGAAAATGACTGCAAGTGAAGTAGGGAAACACGGCTTTTACAGTAGAATTCTAGCTTTCTTCCGTAATGAGATATTCTTCCACAGGGAATCAGGGATATATCCAGATAACATATTGTTCTTCATCGATCTGCACAAGATTCAATGTTTTATTTATTTACTTGCCAAGTCGACATTGCTACTCTCACAAGCTTTGGATATAAAGAAACATAAACATAATTTCTCACAGCATCTGAAGCAAAGGGAGATCTGAGAAGCTCAGCGGAATGGATCCGTTTAGTTTGTTGTTTGATAAATCACTGCAATAAAACTCAAAGCAATAAGGTTTACACAAAGGTCACCGGATAAAAGAAGGGAAACATAATTAACATATGTATAAAGCATACATGGTTGTCACATCCTTAGAAAGATTAGAAGAAGGTATAGGTCCGGTAAGCTCATTCCAGCTAAGATCCCTGTAGCGAACAAGAAGCACACAACAAATTCACAAAATGGGTTTAGAGAATGCATGCATTGACAACTTACAAGTATTTGAGACGAAGTATCCTGCTAAAATCAGGAAGAGCCCCTTTCAAACTGCAGTTTCTAAGACTCCTGCAAGTGGAAAAAAATGACAAAGCAACAGAATAAATATACTGTATGTATCTTATAAATGACCCAAGAAAACAGACTTGAGATAATATTGGTCCGAAATTTACAGCTTCAGTATACTCGAAAAGTTTCCATAGGAAGCTGGTATGTCTGATCCACTGAAGTTGTTATTATCAAGTTGCCTGCAGTGAGAGGACAATAAACCATGAATAATCTAACACAATATATTTGAAGAATGAGGTAAAACACACACAATAGAGAAACAAACATACAGGATTTGCAGGCTTGGCAATTGAGAGAGTTGTGGTGGGAGATCTCCGGATAAATTGTTGTTGTCTAGCAGCCTGTAAAATTTAGTTTGACCACTTTTAACCACCACCATGATATAATCCCAAATCATGGAAAAAGTGACAACATTATTTGGCAAAAGACTCACACGTGAAAGATGTTTGTAAGACTGGAAAGCTCAACAGGAATCTCGCCACTCAACGAATTATTGTTGAAGTGCCTGTACAAGACCAAAAGCAGCAAAATTTGTGAGTTGACGACAATGAGGAACTTGATTATCACTGTCTGACTTCTTGGATGTTTAAACTCACAGATGTTTCACTTTTCTCAAGTTGGAAAAGGACTTTGGAATTGGTCCTGTGATATTATTTTCATCTATTTGGAACCTGTTCAAGTTCGAAAGATAGCCTAGTTCGCTTGGTAAAGGCCCTGAAAGTTTGTTTCCATTCAGCAGCCTGGCCACAGGTTACAAAATCAGAAGAAGGTGCTTGTCAAAAAGGTTCTATTCCATCCAGAGAAATGATTGATTATAAGGTAGGTCCAACTTACAAGAGTACCAGTGATGATATCTGCCCTATCTCCTTTGGAATTGAACCACTTATATTGTTCCACATGAAATCTCTTCATGAAAAGACTCAACATTTTAGAACAACTTGGTGTGATAAAAAAAAATATATAGGGCTCACACTTTGCAACACTTTAAATTTTGAAACTTACAATATCTCGAGATGAACTAATTTTCGGAGCTCTGGTGATAAAGTCCCGGAGAGATTCATATTCATCAGCAGGCTGTTTGATAACAAAAAAAAAAAGAGGATCAAGGGAAAGAATCCTGTTATAGGAATAGCTGACATGTCCCCAGAGAAAGAAAGAAAATAAACGAAAAGGGACAACTGAAGCAGCTTCTCACAAAGTTAAAGTCTGTTAACACCAACATATATACAAGCAGACCAAACGAAGAAAAGAAGATGAAAAAGACATAAGAAACAAAAAAAAAATGATTGTGGTAAGTAAAAAACATACAGTTCTCGGACATGAAGGTATTGGTCAGTTCCAATCTCACTGGAGCAGATAACTCCTGTCCAATTTGACCTGCAAGGGTCTCCTCTGTTCCAGTTTCTCAAATAATCTTTAGGATCAACTAGACTTCTCTTAACTGATCGTAAAGCAGTGACTGCAAAATGGAAAAGACAGTTGAAAATCACGTATCAGAAGAAGATGGCTAGAACTAAAAATTGGTTGGAAACAACAAAAAAAAAACACAAATTTTGTAAAGTGCAGTCACCTTCTGAAGGGTCCGTTCGCTGTGCATCGGCAAGAAGAAGAAAGACGAAGAAAAACGCATAAAGGAGAGGATATATATAGACACTTTGAGGCAACAACAACACCATGATGCGTGTGAGAAGGTAAACTGCATAAGATGGTAATGATATCAAATAATGGTAGTTCAAGTAATATAAAAAAAGCCCTGATTAAATCAAAATCCAAGGTGCTCTCTCGTATTTAAGGCAGAAAAGGACACAGCAGCAGAAGCTAAAATTCAACGCTAAGCATTCATTAACTCTAGGACAAGATCATTTACCTCAAGTCTTTGGTTAGAGATCAGGTCATGTTTCCAAAAAAAAAAAAGCAGGTGTGGATAAGAGGAATCGGCGGGGAAATCTGCAGAAACCCTAGAGACCGGAGAGAAGTCAATAAATGGAGGCAACAATGCAGATCAACTGAGAGGGGGACAATTAACAATCAATCAATCATGGGATGGGGATAAATGGACCATCGTGTGGGTTTTGATTTTTCAGCACAGCGACAGCGATGGTGGGAGAAAGACGGCGACTTGACGCTCATTACAATAATATCTCTGGGGAAAGCTTAAACCTTTTTTTTCACTCGAGTGGTAAAATTTCCTAACTGGGTTGACTCCAGCGAGCAATTCGTGCAAAAAGTAGAAAGAAACATGGACAAAGTGAAACCCAGACGCGGTCTCCGTTATGTCGTGTTGTGGGTCCCTTTCTCAACTCAACGACAAGTCAACTCCTTTCTCGGTCCTTTTTTTAAAAGAAAAAAAAGAATTTTGTCTGGAAAAGCAATTATTTTATGAGTGATTTTGTCAGATATACACGAAACAGAGAGATATTAGCTATGTACACATGATGTAACGTAAAGGCACTTTACTGTAACTTTTATGTCTTGCACTTCCCAAATTACCATGCCTCATTTACATCATTTCTCTTCCTTCATCTCACATCATCGAATCTCTTTCTTCTTTTCATCTTCATTCCATCGTCTCTTTTCCTTACAATCTTCTTTTTCATATAGCTTCATCAATATATATCAATTTAATTAATATAATTTTCTCAGATCCACCATTCATATTTTCCATATAATCAACATTTTTAATTCTCTGCTAATGTCTTCTTCTTCTCGTCTGTACGACTGTACCACCAATGCATCATTTTTGTTGAGGATGAATATGCAAATAATACAGTGAGAATCGTATTCTCAAATTCTGTTCAGCCTCTTGGAACTATTCCAAACTCTAAAACATTGAATCTCCTGTGATCTCATCTTGGCTCCATCACAGTAAGAGGCAGTGGTAAAAAGAAGATAACTCAAGTGTTATCAGTTAATGACTATGTGAGTTAGGTACAAATAAGATTACAAGTTAATTGTAACACATTTGTTACCTGTTAACAGAACATGAATATTTTAAATAATATATATATATATATATATATATATTGATACATTTGTTAGCCATATACAACAAAATATTTAAGATAGATTTTGAATCAGTGTAATCTATTTTTTAGCAGTTAACAAATCATGTATCAGCTACTACATGATATGTTAGTCGGTACATAAATTGTTAACTGGTACATTTTTTGTTATATGATATATAGTTTAATTCTAATGAATAAATATTCAACTAACAAATAATATATCAAAGAATTGTATCAACTAACAAACATTTTATCAGCTAAAAAACAATATATCAATTAAGAATACTATTTTGTACCACTTTTTCTAATTATTTATCAATTAAAAGAATTTTGTTTGGTAACTGATAACAAAGCATATATCCAAACGATAATATAAAATTAAGATTCTCCTAAAACATAATTAATATCCGGTAACTTAGAAAATATTGGCTAACATTGTTGTTATCCAGACCAAAACTAACTTTAAGAACTTGCTCAATCGGCTCTCTTTTTTTTTTTTTTCAATCGGCTCTCTTTTGATTACGACTCGGATAAGTTCACCGATTTTGTTTCTCACACAAAGAAAATTCAGGAAGATTATGTCTTAACTCATCTTAGGAGAAGGAACACCATATAAACATTGAAGTAGTTTCAAATAAACCGATGAACTCCAAACGAGTTAATAAATAATAGAGAAGATTGATTCTTTGATTTTTTACATGGTACTATGATTAAAAACAAAAGCATCAGTGATAGAGAAAGAGCTATATATTGCCGAGGAGTTCATTATTGTTAAGGTGTGAAAAATGAAGAGGATTTTTGGAAATTGATAAAAGAGATTGTGAAAACTCACGGTGATAATCTAAATTTCAGATTTATAATTGATGGTTACAGAAAATAGGAAGAGAAATCATTGTACACATGAAGAAGAAGAAAAGACGAAGTAACAGAAGAGAAAAAGAGAGAGTTAAGAAGAAAGGGGTAAGATAGAGATTTAGAAAAGATGAATAATGGAAGGTATTTTTCCAATATCAGTGGCGCGTGGGTGTATATGTGCTAATTTCTCTTATTTTATTATAAAGTCTAGAAATTCGAANACCCGCCCCCCCCCCCCCCCTCCCCCCATTGTTTTGCTTATTATATAACAAATACAGTAAGAGTATGTGGAAGCAAACTGCAAACATAGTACACACAATAAAAAGAAAGATTAGCGGGGTGCGATGGAGGGGATGACGCCACTGACTAGTTCATTAGCTGTGAATTGTGAGAATGTATTATTATAAGAGCCATGCCCTGCAGCCAAGAAGCCTGACATTCCTGAAGCAGAGGAGGATTGCACCGAAGGGCTTGAAGAATATGACTTCTCTTCCTTTGTAAACAGGTCCTCCAGCTCCCTCACAATCTCCAGCATCCTTGGACGCTCTTCTGGGTCATCCAGACAGCACCTGATGGCCAGTTCCATGAATCTTTTCAACCCCTCCTCAGAGTACTGCCCCATGCTCCTGTCTATCACCGACAACATCATCCCTGCTTCCCATGCTTCCTTCACCTCTCGGACGATGTTCCTCCCCTGCGAGATGGGGCGCATTCCTGTCAGAATCTCTAGAAATACAATTCCCAGGCTGTAGACGTCACTCTTCTCTGTCAGCCTGTGGCTCAAGTAGTATTCTGGATCCACGTATCCCTGTGTAAATTTATATTAATTACGTACGTTGAAGCAAGCATCTTTTATTTTTTTAGTGAAAAGGAATGGAACTGTATTGTTAGGAACAAACAACAACATACAGGGGTGCCTTTGACGATGGTAGTTACGTGATCCCTTTGCACACCTCCACCGTCTAGTGCTATTAGCTTTGAGATTCCAAAGTCTGCCACTTTAGGGTTCATCTTGCTGTCCAGAAGAATGTTGCTGGGTTTGATGTCTCGATGTATGATTGGCGGGTCCGCCTCTGTGTGCAGATACAGAATCCCCCTCGCTGACCCCAGTGCTATTCTCAACCTTAGCTCGAAACTCAGCGGCTTTCTGAACCTCGCTGCATTCATTGGATAGAATATAGATTAACATCACAGAAAAACAAATCGAGATTCAAGTATGTGGAGGTGTTATCTTCTTCTTCTTAATTCTTTACCAGAGAGTGCGTCTTGAAGAGAACCGTTGGGCATGAACTCATATACCAGCATCTGAAACATATAACAAGGCCAATTTAACACTGAAATACGTACGTTTGAGTGACAAAGAGAATAAAATTAACTCCATGCATGCATGAGTTCTCGTTCACCTGTTCTCCTTTCTGATCGCAGTAGCCAAGCAAAGAAACAAGGTTTCGGTGGTGTAACCGTGAGAGCAACTCGATCTCTGTGTAGAACTCTTTTTGTCCCTGAAGAGATCCTTGCTCTGCACGTTTGACCGCCACAATCAGGCCACCTGGTAAATGCCCTCTGTAGACCTTCCCGTAGCCTCCTCTGCCAATCTGTGACAGATCACTGAAGCTGCTTGTTGCTGTATCAAGTTCCATGAAATTGTAACCCTTCACGCTCTCCATGTTAATTGGAGATTTAGGGACTAAGCCAAGGGAGAGAGATAAGGATTAGTAAACCTTTAGTTAGTCAGTTATCACAAACATAAATCATCATTTACTAACTCGGCTCTTGTATTTCCATGTCGTCGACTTGCTTAGCTTTTCTCTTGATGAAGAAGAGCAACGCTAGAAAAGATAATCCAAGGAAGAAAGCAATTGATCCTCCTACTATGATTCCAACTTTGACACCTTTGCTCATTCCCGAGTTACTCGGGTATGTGTTGAGAGGAACTACATGCATGCAAATGAAACACACAAAATTTACGTACAGCTCTTTTGGTTCACAATAAGCTTCTTTTTTTTTTTAAGTTTTGACTATATATTATTATAGTACCGTCTTTGTAAGGACCCAGGAGTTTGATATAGATAATCTCGTAGGGGCCAAAAGAATCATCGGTATCCAGAGAGAAAGTTGCAAAGAAGTCAACAATGCGTGGAAGCTCCGTGGTGTTGAATTTACTGCTCAAGTCACTGTACTCTGGAAAAACCTTCATGTTGATGGCTAGCCTTGGACCCGATTGCCACGAGAATGACTCAATAGACAGCTGGTAGAGATTTACCCCGAGATTGGATGCCGCATCGAGCATGTAGGCCACTGTGTAAGGTCGAAAGTCAGAGAAACTTGGACTCCTAAGCCGAAGTCCAATGCCAATTGGTGCAGCGCAGAAACATGGAACTGGAGAACCAATCACGTATTCGTAGTTTTCGCTCAAGGGGCAAGACTGTCGTTTGCATTCTCCCGTGATGGTGGAGTTGTTGTCAGACGAACTTCCAGGAGATTCCACCACGTCTACTGTTGTTGAGACCCCACAAAGATCAGCTATGTTCGGCTCATTTACTCTTGCACAAACTGGGTTTCCGTAAAGCCTGCTCATCACAAAACACAAACAATTTGATGGTCCTCTCCCTATCCACATAACTAAATCTTTTGTCACATTTACCACAAACTTACTTGACCGTGACATTGGAAGGGGGGTTTAGAATGTTTGACACATTTGTAAACAAGTTGTACCTCAAGTCCCTGCAAGTTGTTCCAATTAACATAAGAAGAAAAAAAACAGCACCAATCTTGTTTAAATATTGATCATAAATGACTTTTGTATATATGCCGTGTGTGTGTGTGCCCTTACAGGATCAGTTTCGCCTCTGCAGTAAAGCTTATCTTCTCCCATATCACAGGAATCTCCCCGGTTAAGTTGTTGTTCTTCAGAGACCTGACAATTTTAGATAACCAGTACTCTTTGTCTTTTGTTGTCTTCTTCTCCTTGAATTATTATTAACAAGATAAAAAAAAGGTGGATCTTACAGTCTTTGCAAACGTGCAAGGCCTGAAAAATTCAAAGGGATGGATCCGTTGAGCATATTGTTGTACAGGTTTCTGCATACAGTAAACAAAGTGCAGTACTTCATTTTGTATGTAACGACATATATCAATTTCAATCCATTTCTTCGCTTGGCTTTGCACTTACATAGTTGTGATGTTCCTAGAAAACCTTTTATTGGGAATCTCTCCTGTGAGTTTGTTGGAAGAAAGATCTCTGTACAAGAAGAAGCAGATTAAAAGCATCAGTGACTCACATACCATTTAATAATGCTAATTGTTTTTTTTTCTCCTGTTGAGTGACTCACAAGTAATAGAGAACCGGTGATCTGCTCAAATCAGGAACGGGTCCTTCTAAATTGCAGTTTCTGAGACTCCTATTTATGGTGTAACCAACCAAATCAGTACGCAACAGGAAAAAAAAAAGTAAAAAAACTCAACTATGTTGTGCTTCTTACAGTTTGACGAGATTGGGTATATATCCATAGGAAGATGGGATCTCTGTCCCAACAAAGTTGTTATTGTCCAGTTGTCTGTAAAGATACAATTACGTTGAACATGGAAGAAAGTGAGTCTGTCTCTAATAAGAAGTTGGAGACACAAGAAAAAGGGCACTTACATAATTTTCAAGCTTGCCATCTGAGAGAGCTCAGGTGGAAGATATCCAGTTAGCTTGTTATTATCCATCAAGCTGCAAAATAATGTTGAGCCACACCACAAAACATATCCATGGAAATTATATTTGAATACCGATGATCAAATTTTACATGTAATCAAGAAACTTACAAGTGGAGAACGTCAGATAAGGAAGCGTACTCAGGCGGAATCTGACCCGTGATTGAGTTGTTGTTCATATGGCTAAGCAAAGAAAAGTACAAGTGTTGTCAAATTGGGTATGTTAGTAGAAGGAAGAGGGAAAGGGAGATCTCTCACAAGTGCTTCAGTTTTTTCAGATTTGCTAAGGACGTTGGAAGCTCTCCGCTAATGTCATTGTAGTCTATCTGAAGGATTAGGAGATTGGAAAGAGAGCCGAGTTCTTGAGGCAAAGGCCCTGTCAGTTGATTTCCACTTAGTAGCCTGCAAAAAGAAAGTAGAAGAAGCTGTAAAGTGATGCGGTCAAGCCAGGGGAAGTGAGTGTTGATGAATGCAAAATGATCAAAAGCTACTTACAAGAAAATGAGATGAGTCAAGTTGCCTAGTTCTGGTGGAACCTGACCCGTTAGATTGTTCCACATGAAGTTCCTGTGAATCAGGTAATCTATATATTTTTATACGCTCGGTTGGTAAACCTAAGCTCTGAAGAAAACATTGCACATACAGTATGGTGAGGTTCGCTAGATGGCTGAGTTCAGGTGCAAGTGTTCCTGTGAGGTTTAAATTGAGCAACCGCCTGCATAAGTTTGATCAGTCCAAGGAAACAACAGGTAACATTCTTAACTAAATGTTTGATTTTGTAACTTTAAAACTCCAGAAGAAGAAATTTTAGAACGTACAACTCTTTAACATGAAGAAAGCCATCGGAAGGATCGGCGATGCAGAAAACACCGGTCCAATTATAGGCGCATGGATCCGTCTTTTTCCAGTCTTGAAGATGATACATAGGGTCCTTCAGTTTGCGACGAATAGCTTGCAGAGCACTAACTGCAACAACAACAACAACAACAAAAACAGAAAAAAAAAGAAAGACCTCATTAGCTAGCATCACTCATCACTGTTTTACACATACGGTTACTGCTCAGAGATATATAGAGTACCATACCATCAAGCGGATGAGTGATCTGTTGGGCATCGTGCAAAGACAAGCAACAAGAAGAAAACAACAGCAGAATGAGGCCGGCCGCACTCATCATCTCTTATATCTTCTTATCAGCTTTGTTAAACAGATTACTATTTCTTTTGCTCAGAGATTACCACCTTGAAATGCTGAGAGGAATGAGAATACCACTTGATAAAGGACGAGTATAAATGGAAGGAAGTTCAATACAGATGCAAGCAACGATGAGCTTAAAATACTCAAAACGGAACTGTCAGTATGACTCAATAACCCTCAAGTTGGTGGTTTGCTGCCATATTTATATGTAAATACCGAGTGTTGGAAGCGTTTAAAAGACAATTAACAGTTTGTCCAAGTCTCTTCCTCCTCCCCCAACCCACCAATTGGGACTGGAGGAATTCTTTTGTGTTCCTACAATATGAAAAATTCAAACCTTTTATTTTAAACAGAAACAGCCCAATGGAGGACATATTATTACTTCAACCATATCCTCAAACAGTTTTAACACACGTTTATTGCTTATTTCTTCTTCTCTCTTTTAAGAAGTCAAGAACACATCATTGTCAGAACTACGTCTGTACGTATACACACACGGGATTATGTTGCCTTTTCTTTTCTCGTGATAGACAGACTTTTACTAACAATGTCGACTTGTTTGAAAGAGTCTCTCTATAACAGAAACCATCTTGACTTATTCAGAACCAAAAAGAGAAGGTAAAAGTTGGAATCATCTTTACTTGTTAAGAAAAGTGACAGGTTTTTGTATTATATGATTAAATTGTGGAAACAAAAAGTTTTACGTAAATTTTCATTGATATAAATCAGAGGAAGCAAATATGCTCCTATAAGAACACACCAAGCAGAAATTTGCGTAGAGAAAGTTGTTTTAAAACAGTTTTAATTTCTAATCCTTTATTAAAAAATAAACAGTTTTAATTTTTTAGAGCAGAGTAATGTATCAGTGGTTAAGATATTAAACAAGAAGCATGCATTGACTCTGTCCTTTTGTCATTTGTTTGCTGCTAGAAGCCAGAAGGTGGATAATGATCCAGGTTAAAGAGCAGTACCGGTAGGAACCGAACAGAGCGTATGATTTACGTAGCATGGAACACATGAATACAATGTTTTGAAATTGGATTTTGGTTGTTAAAAACTTAACTTATATTTTTTTTTTAATATTAGAGCTAAAATTTTCAAATATCATAGGAGAATACACAAATCATTAGAAATTAAACAATCTCTGTATTTTTGACGACGATGAAGGCCCAATTACTTAAATAATAAAGGCTCAGTAAAGAGAAGTAACATATGGGCTTTAAAGGCCCTTTACAGGTGGAAAGACCGAGTGTGTCCTCGTCTTCATCCTCCTCTTTCATTCACCTTCTCAATTGGTCTTCTTCTCTTCGCCGACAGAGAGAGAGACCTAGCTAGGGATTGGAGTGTGATCGCGAAAGGATCTTGAAGATGGCTTCGACGGAAGGGCTAGTACCCATCACCAGGGCTTTTCTGGCTTCTTATTACGACAAATATCCATTTCCTCCTCTTTCAGACGACGTTACTCGGCTTTACTCTGACATGGGATCTCTTATTCAGCTACTAGCACTCCAGTCTCCTCCTTCTCAAGGTTCCCGATCCCATCATTATATCACTGATCCTGTTTTTGTTGCTTTTGAATTTACTCAATTATCATTCCCTCCTTTTATTTTATTTTATTTTATAGGGGAAGCTGCCTTAATCGAAGAAGCGAACCGAGAGCCTCCTCACAAAATTGATGAGAACATGTGGAAAAATAGGGAGCAGATGGAGGAGATATTGTTTCTTCTGCAACCATCTCGTTGGCCTCTTCAGGTTTCGTTTTGTCCCCAACCTCCTTGTTGCGTTTACTTCTTCTTTATTTCGTGTGACAACTTCTCTCTCTCTCTCTTGTTTCAGCTTCGGGAATCCGAAGATGCTGAATTATCTTCAATTTTGAGAAATGTCAAGGACAATTTTGATAAAGCTTTGACTGCTATGATTTCCTTCCAGACCAAAAACTCCGACCGCGTTTTTAGCACTGGTTAATTCTCTACGCACACACACTCTCTTATACATAGCCAGAGAGAGAGAGTGACTGACTGCTATTGATTTCCTTCTTTCTACAGTTATGACCTACATGCCTCAAGATTTCCGAGGAACGCTTATCAGACAGCAGAAAGAGAGGTCGGAGAGGAACAAACAGGCCGAGGTTGACGCCTTGGTTAGCTCTGGAGGGACCATACGCGACAGATATGCTCTTCTTTGGCAGCAGCAGATGGAGCGGTGCTCATCCCTCCCTCTTCTTATTTCTTCTTGTACATGTAGCCTCCTAAAGAGAGCACGTTTATTGACTTTTTTTCTTTTCTTGTTTGTTTCTAGGAGGAGACAGTTGGCTCAGCTAGGCTCTGCCACTGGTGTCTACAAAACTCTCGTCAAGTACTTGGTTGGGGTTCCACAGGTAGGAATAGGATTCTACTTTTTCTCCCGAAACATATTCTTTTCCTTGTTAATTCTTTTCCATTTATACCTTGTAGGTGTTGTTGGATTTTATTCGACAAATAAATGATGATGATGGGTATGTACCATCATGGCCTCATACGAAAATAAACAAGTCAATCAACTGTGTTTTCCAGTTTTCATAAGAATCTTTTAGCTAATACCACTCATCTTCTTGTGCAAAGGCCAATGGAAGAACAACGACAACGTTATGGACCTCACCTATACAGTCTCACCAAAATGGTGACGGCAATCCGGGTTTCCCTAACACTTCTTTGGGAAAGATATGATACTTTTAAACTGTAAGATTGTTTGTTTTTTATTTTCCCCCTTTTCGGTTATTGTTGGTAAATTTAGATTTCCTTAAATTCACACAAGTCTATACTTGTTGCGACTCACGTGTTCATGAAAGCTCTCACTCAACTTTCCCGTTTAGAGGTTGTGAAATTTTGTTATATCTGGATGGGCAGGAATAAAGACCAAATCAATCTCCTGTCTGAAGCTGCTATCGTCTACACATCTGAGTTTGAAAGATTCGTCACGTTTATCAGGTACCGTCTTCCTTTCTAGGGTCGTGGTGCTCATGTACTGGATCACACCAACGTTGGGGGAATTTAACTTTTGAAACTTTCTTGCTGCAGTAATATTTCGGTTGATGTTTGTTTTAAGACTTGTTTTCCTTAGTTTCTTTTTAGTAGTTTTTCTAGTCTCCTGATCCGATTTGCGTCTGTTAATGTTGTTGCTAGTATGTGAAGGCATTAAGCTTTGGAGTAACTCTAATAAAATATGATGTCTCTCTAATTAGTTTTAATTTTTTTCAGTTTTGAGTAAAGTTTTTTTTTTATTTCTACAGTTCCAACTACTTACGTTAAGACGTCTTTAGGCATTGTTTTCTCAATATTGAAAAATTTAACGTTTACTTTGTGACTTTCCAGCGGCGTATTTGCCAATTCCCCCTTCTTCATTTCAGCAGATACCGCTGGGTCATTGGGCTCAAGGTTAGCTTCCATCATTCACAAGATTGTCTCTGTAGTACATCATATCTGCTTTAAGAATGTGTACTTCTTAGGGAAAATGAGGAGTACAAGGAGATAATCGTTCAAGCTGGGAGGACCTATGAGGTAACATATCATCCTCAGATGCTTTTGTTTATTAATGAATTTGAATGGTTGGCCATTCTTAGAGTCTTCACATATATAAATGATTGTATATGCGTATATATGTCATTGATTGATGTTTTTATTGTTTCTCTAGGTCTCATTGATGGTGGAATCAGAAAATTCATATATTGCTTGGGATTTTTCTTTGGTGCAAGGCAAGATTAGCATGGTATTGCGCTTTTTGAACCTCAATCTGTTTCCCCATTATGTAACCTTAAATCGCTTGATTGCTTTTCTTGCTTTTGCTCCCCTCACTGTCTTCCCTTTTATGTAACCTTAAATTATTTGATTGCTCTTCTTGCTTGGTTTTACTCCCCTCTTCAGACTTTTGTTTGATTGTTATAGGGACGTCTAGGTTGTTTTCTCTTAGAAGCTACGGTGATTGTTTGAGGATTCGTGGAAATTGTGTTTTTTTTTCGGATGTCAAGTCGAGAGTCCGCCCTTTGGCAGATATAACATTGTATATGCTGATGTTTTCTCGCACTTAGTTGAAAGCCTACATATCTCTGTTATGAATCTAGAATGCGAAAGGCAAACAAGAACTGTTGTGTCTTGATACGGAATTTGATCTAAATTCTAAGCTAGGTTATCACCTTACGTGGTTGGTCCTCTGTTGTAATTCCTTATTTTATTTACCAGGATATTGGATTTAGCTTGGAGTACATAGGTGCTTCAGGGGAAAAGACTGTGAGTGCGTTCATTAGTTTCCAAACTCTCATTAAACTTTAGTAGAATATAGTACATACATTGTCTCACTATTTAAGATATTCACTCAACTAGTGCATTCTGAGGTGTGTTTTTTTTTGTTGCAGCTTATATTACCTTACCATCGGTATGAAGCTGACCAGGTGAGTGCCCTATGCATATATGTTTAATGCCATAATTTATATGTGGAAGCTTGTGAGTTTTTTCTAGTTGGGTTGTTAAATAAGTAGTTTCTTTTCGGAGACTTATGAGTGTTTTTTCTAGTTGGGTTGTTTAATAAGTAGTTCTTTTGTTGTAGACTTATGTGTTCTATTTAGGATTTTAGTTCTTGTTTTATGTGCATAGTTGTGTTGTTTAGTGTCATCGTTTTCAGGATCGGCTATGTTTGTTCCTGCAGGGAAACTTCTCTACGCTAATGGCTGGAAACTACAAACTTGTTTGGGATAATTCGTATTCAACTTTCTTCAAAAAGGTAGAATGATATACATTTTGCGGCAGAAAAAAGTGAATTAATATTCTTTTTTAACTTCCTTTTCCATTGCTTTCACTAATGAAGATCTGTCTTCTTTTTGTGGAATAGACTCTTCGATATAAAGTCGATTGCATACCACCAGTAGTGGAGCCGGCAAACTGAAAGTGGAAGCTGAAGGTGAATCAGAGGGCATGAAAAATCATCATTTGTCTGTACAAGGACACGACTCTGACCTTCTGTTATATGACTATTTTGTTTGCATTACTTCAAATATAATTGCAGAGGAAGTGAAAAGTGGGGATGCAAGTTACTTGCTATTTGCATTGCAATTATTTCCCAAGTTTCAAGAATTATATGTTAAATAATGTTTTACTAGAGAGAAATGTGAAAGTTTGTTTTGTGTATTCTCCTATGATATTTGAAAATTTTAGCTCTATTATTAAAAAATATATGCTATAAGCTTTTAAGAACCAAAATCCAATTTCAAAACATAGTATTCATGTGTTCCATACTACGTAAATCATACGCTCTGTTCGGCTCCCAACGGTATTGCTCTTCAACCTCGATCATTCATTATCCACCTTCTAGCATTAATGCATCCTTCTTGTTTGATATCTTAACAACTGGTGCAATACTCTGCTCTAAAAAATTAAAACCGTTTTAAAACAACTTTCTCTACGCAAGTTTCTGATTGGTGTGTTCTAATTGGAGCATAGTTGGTTGCCTCCTTTGATTTATATCAATGATAAAAGTTATGTAAAACTTTTCGTTTCCACAGTTTAATCATATAATACAAAAAGATCGTCACTTTTTTTAACAAGTAAAGATGATTCCAACTAAAAAAATAATATTTCCATTGTGGTTAACCAACATAATTTGAAAAATTGAAATTTTTTGTTTTGATGTATTTGATCGTACAGTGACATAGAATGATGGTCAAGGATGTTTGGTACTTTTATTGTCTGTTTCTCTGGAGAATATTATTTTTATTGTGGTTTGTCCACTAATTTGAATAACATAGCATGTATTTAAATTGGTATTTTGCTTGTATTTAGGTTTTGAGCATAATACCTCCAGAGATCTTATCGTCCATATTAGATTAAGAGATTGTGTTTGCTTTGTGAGTAAATTTCTTAAGCATATTGTTGAGTAGCGGTTAGATTGCCCTTAATTAGGAGCTCGCTGATTTGCTCTTGATATGGTTTAAGTGATATGGGATCTGGAACATGCATATATAAGTTGGGTTATTAAGCTAAAGAAAAACAGATGCAGAGGAATATAGTATTACCTTTGAAACTAAGATCGCTGTTTAGACCATGTGGAACATTGTCGCCATATGAAAGGCTTTCCACGGTTCTACAAAGCTCAGCTAATGAGCAAATGCCCAACTACTCTTCCCTGAAAAAGTAGAAACATTAAAAACTATCTGAAGTAAGTACTCAAGTAGGAACTTAAGAGAGAGAGAGAGAGAGAGATCAATCACAACCAAACCTGAACGACTTAAGATGCCCACTGATTTTCCGCTTAACTTAGTAGCTAGTGAGTTGAAAATCGCCGCCATACTTCCATTTACCGCTCCTCACGTAGCGATCGCACTCACATAAGCGTCGGAGGAGAGCCAGTGTAAGGCCAATCGCGACATCTGCCACGTCTTCGGTGAGAACATCCGGAGTGTTGGTGACTCGGATCCCTTTTTCCTTGCATTTCCCCAAATCGATCTTATCAACGCCGACGCTGAAGCTGGAGATAATCTCGAGCTTTGGGAGATCATTGATGAGCTCAGCGTCAGCGCCTGTTGAAGCGTTTCCAACGACGGCGCGGATTGAGTTCCAGTGAAAGATGGATTTCTCCGGTAAATTCCAAAAGCGAACAAGGTTGAAACGCTTCTGAAGCTCGTTCTCTAGGCAGGAGGACATAGGGCACATCATAAGCAATCCGATTGATTCCTCCATACTTTTTCTAGTTTCTGGAAACCGCTCAAAGCTCAGAGCAAACAAGTAGATGGTATGAGCTTGATAATGAGTCTTGGGCCCTCCTAAGATAGAAAATGAAGCTACATAGAGCCTCAGGTCTCGCTGAAGTGATCAAGTACGGGCTTATCAGGGATGCTGACTTCTTTGAATGGCAGGAGAAGAACATTGAGTCCCTTCTTGCTAGGTGATTAGTTTTTTTTATTAGACTTTCATTCCGGCTCTCCCCATAAACAAAACTGTTGAGTGAGATAGATCATCTATGTGTCTAAATGCTTTGATCATTTCTTCATAAGCATAACCTACAAACTCCGTAACCTACGAACCCCCAAAGAAATGGGCAAAGAAATGTCAGGTGATATCTCAGACATTTATACATATAGTGTATGCAAGAAACTTGACACTCAAACCTTGTGACTGGCAAAGAGGTTTCTCTCCGTCATGGGCTCATTATCATGTAATGTTTGGGCTTATATTGGGTTTATTGAGTTTATTATCATCTCGTCAATTCGAAAGAAAGAATGGTTGAAACGAGTGAGAGAAATTTTCATCGACTTGGAGTTTTTCAAGGTTTATCTTCCCGAGTTCAGTTCACGCGAACTGGTTAAATGCAATTTAAGAGAAAACTAAAAGACTCTTTATTAATGACTTAGCCATTAGTAACGGTAGTGTTATTTCTCCGATGTATAAATATTTATCTTCTTCTTCATTCCAACTAAACTCCATTATCACTCTAATTAAACAGAAGAAGGATCCGTCGCTAGACGGTAGAGAAAGAAGGAGAACATGACGTGCGTTTGCGTTCGGTGGTCTAGAAGTCCTGGGGACACCGTACCATGCCAGCCAGACACAATACTAAGGTTAGCTCGTTGGTAACTAAATATCTGTTAGGTTTATAGTCTACTGACTTATTTGATCTGATGATGTTTCAGTGATTTTAGGAAGCAGAAAATCAAAGAAGAAGCAGGTTAAGATCACTTCTTTGAAATTGAGAGGTATGATCGAGTTTCTTTCTGATCAAAAATATTGAAAAAATTACGGTTCTATTTGTAGAAATTGACTGTTGGTTGGTGTTTTGTGTCTCTGCAGGAAAGAGTTAAGGTGAAAGAGGAAGAAGTCTGCCGAGAAGATTCAAGCGATAGATGGTGGAAGAAAATATGAGAATCCCCATTGCTCAAGGTATCTAATTTCCTTCTTTTTCTGTTTTTTTTTTTCAAATCTTTATTTTTGGGGGAGATTCTATATTTACTTGGATTCAAAGCTACGTCATGATTTGTTTTGATCAGTCTCTCCTCTTCTCTGCATCTCATACCAGGGAAAACAAACACTACTTCTTGCATCCCTAAACCTCCTAATCCGATTCCCCGCTCGACCGAAGAAGAACCTCGATCGTATGGAGCTGATGAAGCGCCTCGGAATCGGCTGCGAGGATCTGTTCGTGGAGTCGTCGTCGGGAGAGAAGCCTGATCATTTGGTGGTCATGGTGAACGGTATCATCAGAAGGTAGAGAGAGTAAAAAGCTTATAACTTTCGAAATGGGTTTCAGATTACATTTCATGGGTTTAAAACAGTTTGCTCGTATCTTGATTTAGTTCGGCGGATTGGAAATATGCGGCGGAGCAGTTCGTGAAGAAGTTCCCGGAGAAAGTACTTGTGCACCGTGAGTGTTTTGTAACTTTATAGGATAGCATTCTGATGAAGAAAGTTGTGTTGACTTTGGATGATATTTGAGCAGGTGTTGAGAGTAATTGTGCAATGTTGACGTTTGATGGTGAGGATATGATGGGTGAAAGGCTAGCTGATGAGGTGTTTTTCTCTTCTCTGCAAATTGAGTGTCTTGTGCTTATTTACTTGGTGGTTGATGTTGATTTTCTATGTTTTTGATATCTTTTTGTTTGTAGGTGTTGTCTGTTGTTAAGAACAGGGGTGGGTTGAAGAAGATATCGTTTGTGGCGAGATATGCTGTAGGGAAGCTGTATGAACAGCCACAGCCAGGGGAAGGCAACTCTTTGGACTCTCCTTCAAAGTCCAAGAGCGCGGCGAAATTGCTGGGTTAAAACCTATGAACTTTATAACTTTCGCAACGCCTCATCTTGGTTCCAGGGGACATAGACTGGTGAACTGATGATTGCCTGTCTAGACTCTAGGTTAAATGTTTTTTCCTTTTAAGTTTTGCTACTATCTAGAGATTAGTAGCTTCTCTGTGAGATGCTTACTCTTGTCTGCTTTCGTTTCCTTCAGTTCCCGATTCTCTGTGACCTTCCTTTTCTTGAAAGAACAACGTTCCAAACCACACACTTGGCTGCTGGGAGGACGGGGAAGCATTTGTTTCTGGTGGACAACGATGATGGGAATCTCCCACTTCTTATCCGGATGGCTACAGATTCTTTCAACTAGCAGACAGATGTAAGGCATTGCCATTCTTCTTCCTTGTTAGCAATTCACATTCCTTATGCAGTTGAGTTTTGGAATCTGATTCTGTTTGTCATTGGCTTTGTTTCCAGACTTCAGGGGAGTTTTCTGCTGCCTCACCTGAGCGCCTCTCCGTTTCTTCTACCATTGGTGGTGGAAAGCGCCTTCCCTATTCATCTGATATCAACCGATCACGTAAATATCCTTATTTATTTATTATCTGGCCATTATATCACCTAGCTTATGTCAAAGCTCTGTTATTGTTATTCATGCTGCAGCACATAGAAGGATTTCAGATCCTGTTGGAGTAGGAAATGTAGCTTGGAAGGAGAGAGTTGATGGCTGGAAAATGAAGCAGGAGAAGAATAATGGTCCTGTGAGCACCCACGCTGCTTCTGAAAGAGGTGGAGGAGATATTGATGCCAGTACAGATATCCTCGCAGATGAGGCTTTGCTGTGAGTCCTTTGTTTTTCTTTATCTTGTTTGATCCGTCATTGCATAATCTAAGTAAGCACCTTTTCTATTAAGCAGTGTCTTGATGCTTATTTTCGGATTTTTGTTGTTTTGTACAGGAATGACGAGGCCAGACAGCCTCTGTCAAGGAAAGTTTCGATTCCTTCCTTCATCAAGGATCAATCCTTACAGAATGGTTATTATGTTGCGGCTTGTTATTTTATGTCTCTTCTTGCATTACCGAATAACAAATCCAGTGCCCAATGCCTTTACTCTGTGGCTGATATCTGTGATATGTGAGATCTGGTTTGCCATATCATGGATTTTGGATCAGTTTCCTAAATGGTTTCCTGTTAATCGTGAAACCTACCTCGACAGGCTTGCCTTAAGGTATGTTCTATTTCCCCATGCAATTACTCAAAGGATTAAATGCGTATAATTTTTTACATTATAATCAGATCATGCTCAATTTTGTGACAGATATGATCGTGAAGGTGAGCCTTCACAGTTAGCGGGTGTGGACATTTTCGTGAGTACTGTTGACCCCTTCAAGGAGCCATCCCTTGTGACAGCCAACACCGTGCTCTCTATTTTGCAAGAATTGCAAAAAGGTACTTTTTTAAAACACTGCAAAAAGATACATATATACAAGATATATATATGCATTTAGCCGTCTGATAAATAATGAAGCAAAATGAAATTACGACAGTTTTGGTTTGAATTAGGACAGTCTTTGGTTTGTGGCTGATGGATTCTCTGAGTGTAAAATAACAAAGTTTCCTTTTTATCTTGCAGGCATAAAAAGTATATTTGCTAAAGCTGCTTCTCCAATGGCTTGTTTTACTACTAGACGGCTACAAGATTAAAAAGGTCAGTTCTCCATTTTTTTTTTAACTTTCACAATTAAAACAAGAAAGGCTAAACAAATAAGTAATGATAGTTAAAACTTTGTTTTATATTTATCACAATTAAGACTTAAGCTTTTAATAAATAAACTATGTATGGTAAGTTTAATTTTACCAAACCAAATTACATATTCTACTTTACTGTCAAATCAATCAAGAAGATGAGTGACATATATGATAATTGAATACTTTATGAATTGTACTGTATAGTTTGAATTCAAAGATTTTTTTTACTTAGTGCTCTTTTTGAATTCAATCTTTTTTCTCTAGATGTTTTTATTTTTTGTTTTGTAGGTGAGCTACACAAGAAGTAAAAAAATGGAATCTTATTTCTTCAGCTGTGCAAGGTATGAAATCCTCTTTCTTCTCTATTTTTTTTTTGGGAAATTCTAAATTATTGAATTGATAGACACTAAATCTTCACAATATGTAAAACAAATAAAATGCAGCGTCCA
>OVBX01000217.1:2470-52125 GCA_900406325.1 Erucastrum elatum | reverse complement strand
ATTCGACTTCTCCTGGAGAGTTTGAGTTCGATCTTGTTATATAGCTTCCGCATCTCTATCATAATATCGTTTTTATGATTGGTTAACTAACGATTATAAAGGTTGTTTTCTTATTTTGACCCAAAAGGAAAAAAAAAAGAGTTGTTTTCTTAATTTGTCCTATATGTAACAGAGGTACGTGCCTTTGTGTTTGGATGTGAGCCGCATGTTGCATCGACATCATGGCGCACGTCAAATCAACATCATCGTCAAATAATGGCAACAGTGTTTGGTAGATTACTGAGGTTTGATTCTTCTTTCCATATGTGTATAATGTATTTTACGCAGGCCACCATCGGGTTGTTTCATTTATCTTTTTAAAATAATTTGGTTAGACCATTAAATGGTTTTGTAATAACTAGCCGTGTATATATATGTTGTTGTTTGTTGCGCGGAAGAATAATAAGATTTTTTCAGAAATGATAGATTGTTTGTTTTTTCTTTTTTTTTTGCTAAACGAGTAAAATGATAGATTGATAGATTGTTATTTAGATATATATTGATACAGATCATAAAATTATCATGATATTGTTTAAAAATATCATGATATATGGAGATAACTTCGATGACTTAGAGAATCTCCAACGTAAATCTTTATTTTTCTTTTCAAAATAAGTAAAAATAAATCTACAGTAAAAATATTTCAACTCTACTCCACTATAAACAAATAAAAAATAAATTACTCCATTTATAGAATAAATTCTATTATAGAGTGAGTTATAGAATTGAATTGGAGCATTTTTTACTTCATATTTATTTTTACTACATTTTAAAAGAAAAAAATAGAATGTAGCTGGTGATGCCTTTAAGTCTTATGTACATATTCCATATATATTTTTTATTGTTTAGATACTTTTTTTGAGCAACGTTGTTTAGATACTTTTTAATACTTGAACTCTAGGCAGATTGCCGTTAAAAAAAAAAGAATTCTAGGCAGACACAATAAATTATTGAACTAGATTAGTGAAATTTAAGATTGTTGTGAAACTAAAATATTTGTTCAAGAAAACACTGAAAATATGTTTCAAGATATTAAATATTGCAGTTAAAAAGGTACTCCCTCCGTTTCAAGAAAGATGAAGTTTTATGAATTTTTTGATGTTTTAAAATAGAAGATGTTTTCATATTTTATTGCACTTTTAAACTTTATAAGAAACTGTCTAATCAATGATAATGTGTAATCTGTTTTATTATTGGTTGAATAATTTTTAATTTATATTTTAGTGATATTTTTTAAGTTAAGAATATGTTTCTTAATAGTTGTACCATATTCTAAAACTTCATCTATTTTGGAACAGAGGAAGTAGATTAAATATCAAGTTGAATATTTTTTTGATATATTTATTTGATTTTAATAAATTTGTTTGGTTTAAAATAATTATTAAAATAGTTTATAACCAGAAATGTGTGTTAGAGAAAGACATTAACATGTCATATTCGACAACATTCTTTTCAAAGTTTTTCTTTTGATATATATATATGGTAAAATCCCTAAAGGTGTGTATATATTACTAATCAAGTTGAAACATAATGAACGAAAGTACCTTAGTAGGACGAGTGATTTTATAACAAGACAAGTCAATTTGTTATATTTGTTTGAAAAAAAACACTCATGATTAAACATACTGATGGGATATATCCAACGATAACGTACACAAGCTGGAGAATCCTAGGCGACTAGATGTCTTTTTTTTGTGCAACGGCGACTAGATGTCTAGATTCTTTATATTCCATTTTCTAAAACCATATCTCCATTTTGACATACTGGCTGATGATTCAGACTCGTCTATAGTTCAACTATTCACCCGACTCCACAACACACTATTCATTGTATGTGATTACGTACTGAATCAAATATATGTAATTTTCATGAATTTAGGCGATATGATACATCTCCCTTATTCCGCATTTCCCAAACATTACTCGGCATTTTGTTTAATAATTATACTTCTGATAGTATACAACTATAACAACCTAAGCGTACATAATATTTAACAACTCTTTTACATGTATCCGAAATGAACGTGCAAATGTTGCTTCTCCCATTCTTTATATATACGATAATACGAATCATGAATTAAATTAAATCGAATTCATCAGGATTCTGATTAGTGCCATCTCTTTTTTTTTTGTTATCAGAACTTGAAATAAAAAAAGCTATGAACTACGGAACTATCTCTAGATAGTAGACACTCAACGTTAATTAGTAGTTTGGAGCTAAAAGCGGTACGAAAGAACTAATGAAAGTTAATACATTGTCCTTATGAATGTTTTTTTTTTCTAAAAATATATAAATTATCACTAAAATGAAACACAGTTGTAAATTTACATAGATTTTAACTGCCAAAAGTAGATAAAAAAGACAAAAAAGTCTTAAATGATGACATAAAAGATCAACATCATATATACTGGACAGTATATATGCTTGAGCCATACTTGCATTAGACCACCAAACTTGCTGCGATTCATCTTTGCTAGGAATGTTTCTCTTTACATAAAAACAATTAGAAACATTTATAAACAAAATAAGTACAAAAAAGTAGAAGAAGGAACGTCCAAAAGTTCAGAGAATATACAGATGGAGTTATAGATGGTGGGCTGAGGGGCACGTGCTATGTTATGAACGTACGATTGACAGAACGTACGAACAAGACGATATTGGAATTTATTATAAATCAAGTATTGTAATATCGGTGCCATATCAAATGTCAAGATCGCTTTACAAATTACAGATCAATACAAGTTTCAGTATGTGGTCTACGTAAGGTAAGGGCCCGGTCAGTGGACTCGGATGGTTCTTAAGAGACGATCGAGATTTTTTCGAAGTTGTAGTTTGCATTTGATTTTTTTGTTTTGTTAATATACGTATGGATTCGCTTGTTAAAACACATGAGGAGCAAGTGTATGTTTTCTATATAAACCATACTATGGGTTGATTGGTTAGTGCTGTAATTAACATTTAGGGAGCAAATTTTTTTTGGAATTTCTTTCTCTTAGATGCGTCCAATTTTAACTTCGGCGGATTGATGTTTCATTGTCTAGTTCTTATATATCGTTGGAAACAACACGTATGTGTGCATGTCTGGGTTAAATTTTATATTTAATTTGATAAATTAGCAATGGAAAAATGTATTTATAAAATGTTATGTTGAAAAGTTGTCTTTGAAATTTTAACAAAAGTGGACGATGAAGTTTAGTTCGTTGCTTTACTGAATGCACCGTTAATATACATATACATGAGCCATTAATCCAGTAATATATTAGAGAAGACATATCTCTGATGAAATCATCTATACATAAAATGATATTCTAGAAAAAAATCATGAATCTTACAAAATGACAAATGTATTATTTAACCTATTATGTCCATTGGACACAAATGGCTGTGAGTATAACTTAACCTATATTGTTCTCTCTTTTTTTAGGGTGAAATTTTTATTATTTTCATTGAACAAATGAGACGCATATGTACAATTCAGCCTATTTTGGCACCTAATGCAGCATATGTATGAATTATCTTATGTTGGCACCTTATGCAGCTCAGCTTTAAGTAGATTTCGAACCTACTTGCATCACCAGGAAAAGGAAAAGGCAGAGGCACACAACACAATCATTGGATACGTCAGCTGTGTATAAACTAGTGATATAAAACATGTCTACGTATGCATAGAAATAATATCCTAATTTCTGCAGGAGACACACACATTTAACGTTCCTCTATCATAAGTGTTCCAGCGGCAGAAATATCAATGATTTTGTGTTTATACATATAGTCTTAATGAAAGTGTTTATTCAAAAGCTGGCACCTATTTGTACGTAGTTGTAGACCTTTGAACCGAACACGTTTTGGTTTTGTTTTCCGGTCCGATTCTTGTGTTGGTAATAATGAAATATTATAGTAATTGTTATATGAGAAGTCCATTACAAGCCCACAAGTCTATATTTTTATAATACTTTACATTTACTTGTTTTAGTTTTATTCTTATGTAAAGCAGTAAAGGTATAAGTTGTATTCTTATTTTTGGAATCAAACACACCATTTCATGTTATTTTCTATTATGACCATGACCAGATTTTTCTATCTTTAAAGAGATGGGTGACCTGAAGTTAGCAAAATTACTTAATTAGACTAAATACATTCATTGTAGGAAACTCCTTCACTAACAACTCAAATAATAAACACTTATTCTTGGATCCACCATCTAAAACCATTTAGGGTGAACATCTAGGTTCACCAATCAATATGATTTATTTATTTCATATTCAATATTTTCCAAAAAAAAAGTATTGTCAAGTTTTATTATGTTTTTAAAATAAAAAGTAAAAAAATAATAGTAATTACGAAAAAAAGATTTTAAAAAACAAAATAACTCTTACTTAAACACACATGATCACAAAATACTCTTCTTTGATCAGTTCCAACTACGAACTATACCTTACTGAAAAAGGAATGCGATAAACCGAGGATTCTTTTGTGATTGGCCTGATGATGGTTTGTCTTGGAGCTACTATCACACTCAGAAGTCTCGTAGGCAAGTTACCTAAATCTATTATGGTCTCTTGTGCTGTCCAAATGAATATATATAAGCACTCTGTAGCCATTTATCACAGCTTGACTAGACTATTATTATAAGCTAAGTGGTTAGGTAAGCTATGAGCATTGAGAGGTTTATATGGCTCAAGGGAAACATTCTAGAGCATTGAGAGGTTTTCACAGCAAGGAGTCCAAGGCAGGATGAACAGAGCAAAGCAGAGCGATTCTGCTCAATCGTTGTAATCTCAAGTTCTAGGCTAAACCACCTTTCTTTTTAGAACCAGTTTGTGCTCATCAACTTTCATTTCTTTGTATCTTGAACGCTAGAGTGAGTTAAACAGTAACAGATACTAGATTCAGCTAGGAAAATTTGATAATTTAACCAGGTAAAATCAATATGGTTAGTTTGAGTTTATGTGAATGAAACAATAATAATCATTTATATACAGAACCAATATACGTCAGATAGAACACTCCTAGTACAATTTGCTGAAGCCAGGAGTGTTCCCTGAGTCTCCCATTCGTGGAAACAACACCTCTTTCTCAATCAAAACCTGGAGATGCGACGTGATTTTTTGGAAGGCAACCCACACAAAAGGTGCGCAACAGAAAGCGTATCCGAAAACAGACAATGCTCTCACAACTCCATCAGGGTACCAAGGGAAGGCCATGACAAGGAGGGTCCCGAGGATTCCTACCCATGGAGTGAGAACAGGTAGCGTTGGAAGGAGGAGAGTGTTGATCGGTATGGATGAGAGAGCGAAAGAAGCCATCAAGTAGAGTGACCAGCCAATGAGTGGGTGTATGGTGTGAGGGATGGTGAAGAATGGGAAGACGTAGGCTGCTACTACAGAGAGAAGCGCGATGAACTTGAAACCTGCTTGGATTGTTGTTAAGTTGCGGTCAGAACGGCGATAACATAGCTTAGTTATGTTGGGACGGGCTAGTCGTGTGACTACGATGATCCCAAGGTAGAACATTGTTTGAATTATGACCAAGGGCATCTCAGCTGAGTACCCTACGGTGGTGCGACGCTGCTCGTGCCATGAGAGACCTAGTGGAAGAACAGGCCATGACCACCAGTACCATGGCTTCAACCAAACGGCTCCTGGGAATGTAATCACACTGTTTGGTCCACAGGGTATGTTCCATCGTAGTTTAAGATCTGAGAGTAGAAGATCACCATGTTATTACACTAACAAAAACAAATATAGGACAAATCTTAACAGATGGAATTTTTAAAAATATGTCACAAAGTACCATTCAAAGAGAAAAATTCTCAAATTAGTAATTATTAATCAATAAAAATACTAAGTTATCATATAACTTAAACTCTAATCCTAGTTCCAACCCCTAAATACTAAACCCTAAAATCTAATCACTAAACATAAATCCAACTAAATACAATTGTCTTGAAGCTTTTAATTAATGCTATTTTTGGTGATTTTTTTTCTTGCGTGTTATTTTTTGAACAAAATTTTGATTTAGTGCTGTCTAAGGCATTTCTCAAATAGGTAGTATTATACTAGAAAATAACAATTACTTAAGAGAGACTTACAGAAATAAGAAGCGTCCATTTGGTAGCCTAAGGGAAGTCGCAAATGGCCACCGAGCACAGAGCCATTAACCGGAGGACGAAAGAGAGGCTGGTCAAGAAGATCAGAGAAGTAACTGACAAGAAAGCCTTGATCAGCTCCATCACGATTCTCTCTACCAACTTGTAGCTCATGGAGCATGTCCTTAAACACTTCCAAGGACGGTTTCAAGACGAAGAGACCAGTGTGAAAGATACAAGGGTTTATGAAGACCGCACAGAAGCGTCCACACTGGAACAGCTCGTCGGTTTTCTTAAGGAAGAGGTTGTCGGCATCTAGCATGACCACACGGTCGTAATCAGATAAAGCCCAAGCGTAGAGCTTGTTCAGAGTAAGCTTGAATCTACTGTTGAAGTTAGTTTGCCTCCTGTATGGATTATCCACATTTTCAACTCTCACAACTTTAGCTCCATCTTCCTCTTCCCTGTTTATACATTCACTCGTTAGCATACACACACAAACACGTTCAAATGTGATTTATACTTTCTAAATCACAAAAAACAGTATATTATCCCTGTGTATTGTTATATTTATTGTGTGTTCGCACGTCAAATCTTAGTATTGTTAAATTTTTATAATATGTTACGAGATTGACGTGTAGATGTTACTGCATGATCTATAGAGCAGATTGGCCGGCAATAAAGTAATATTGTATACAATTTGACCAAAAACATATAGACTGCTCTTTTTTGTTTCCAAGAGCTTTTTTCCCAAGCAAGGTACTAAAAGTCAATCGACTTTCCTTATATCCTTCATTCAATGAATCAATGTACTAAGTTTTTATTGTCTTCCGATAGCTGTCTATCCCCAATACTACGGCTGCTTCAACTTTTAGGGGTGAATAAATTGTTGACTAAAGGATCTTTTACTAAGATACTAAGGTTTATTTCAAAAATAGAGATATAAACTTTCAAAAGAATTTGAAAGCTATACGACACCTAACAAGTTTTTGAAAATTTAAATAATTAAATAATTTCATTAGCTTAAAGTATGGAAATGTAAATAATAAATTACTTTTCGATACATAGAAACGCGTAGTATCGAGTCAATATATGGACAAGATGTAAATATACTTTAATTGTGTGGGTCGATAAGTGTCAACAATATGTATCTACTCAATGTTTGATTCTCCCCAACCTTTACTTAATTTCATATTTATAATCGCTACAAAAACAATAAAGAACAAAAAATAAAGAACGGTTCATCAACGTTTAAATGTTATTTCAATTCATGAAACCGATCAACAAGAAAAGAAATAAACGATATGTCCAACAAAAGACTACATGAAAGAATCAAACCTATAGGTCTCGGTCATTTCGAGTCAGTCGTTGTCTCACTCGAACATTTTCTAAGCTTCATTCAATTTATACGAAACAAGAAATATATTCTTAGCTAATCTTGAATAGAAAAAATATCTCATTTTAACCAGCAAAGAAAAAAAAACTATATTCTCTAATATCAAACCTGCTGTTTCACGCACGCACGATGCCATATTGACATTCATAATGGAAAATAAAAAATTGTATATTCCAGGTTAGTATAGTTAGGTTTGGTCTACGTTCAAAACGATTACGTTTTGATAATGGATCGGCAGAAAATTTTGTGGACGTTAGAAACAGAGGAAGAAGAAGACTTACAAGGTTTCAACCCATCGGAGAGGGACGTCGAGAGAAGCGATGACGACAAGGTCAGCTTCCACGTTAAGATCTCTCAGCGATCTGATCAAGACACGAGTCGCCACATAGAACTCGTAGTCCCTTGGCGTCCCCATGTACATCATCGTTGCGTAAGCGTTCTTATGCTCCGGACGCCGCGTCTTCAAACCAAGTTCCCTTACGGCCAACGCTGCGTTTGCTGTGTCTAGATTCGTTTCCTGTGGTTGCAGCAGCTGTCTCTCTCTATATGCAGTCGTTTCAGTTACCAGAAGAGACAGAACACAACACAATAACACTAAACATCTCTGCAAATTCATTTCTTGAGTATCTGCAATATTTTTGTAAGGGAACGTGTAAATGCAGACGCATATATATACACGACAATGCATCAAAAAGAGAGGAGGGTTTCTGGGGGACTGTGAAAGGGTTAAAAAGGTATTAAGTGGCCAATGAGAAAATTATTATAATTATATCTTTGTTGTTTGTATTATATAAGCAGGAAAAAAAAATTCTACCAAAAGGGATAATACAATATTCTCTACTTATTCTTACCAAAAATAAGTTAACTACAATTACTAGTTGCTGATTACTGAAAATTATACTTCCATTTACATAAAGGATTTCTTATACTTTCCATTTGTATTGGCTTTCCAAAAGAGAACTAGAAGTGTTTGAAAATTGAAACATATTGATCTTGAGTTCAGATTTCAATGGTTTAAAAAGAGAACACCTTTTACATATCTTGAGTCACATTTTTTGGACTCGGAGAGATGTGTAACGCTGCTTAGTCTGTAACGCACAAGAAGATGGTGAATTACGGTTTGCTTAATAATTTTTTAATAAATTAAAAGGTGAGTTATGTAAGTAACCGAATTATTTTATTCCATATTTTTGTTGGGCAGCTAATAATTTGGAAGTGGTCAATTTGGACCATGTGGACTGAGCCTTGGTCCTCTTTGTCAAATGGCAAGTGGTGAGCAATCTCATCCTAAGTTCATTTTATTTATTTAATTCTCCTACATTGTTATAGTACTTATTTAAAAAACTATATTCTAAAGTCAGTTTTGTCGAGAATCATAACCAAAAACAAGTGGTTTGACGTGACAAAGCAAAGAAATATCAAATAATAATGATATGAGTTCTCTCCTTGTGAGGGATGTGAAGTATATTCTATTGCGGACTTGCAAATAAAAGTCTATTATGTTAAGTTTTTTTTTTTGTGTAACATTATGTTACAAGTTACAATGGATTTTAATGGTAACCTCAAAATAAATGATACAAAACAAACATAACAAATATGACTCCATAAGAATTGTTCTAAAAAAGATTGTATTAGACTTCCAGTTGTGGTAATCTATCATTGTCTCATATACGAACTATGCATTTTGAAACATAATAACCATTCCATAGTTTTTTAACCATTTCATAATTTTGTTTAACATTTTCATATATAGCAAAATATTGCTCTTACTGAAAATACATATTAGCTAAGATTTCATGCTGTATAATTATGTGTAGGCTGTATTAGATCTTTTGCATTAGAATATGTTAATAAAAACAAATTATTGGAGGAGAATAGATTAAGAAAGAGGAAGGAAATGAAGGAACGTTGACTGATCAACAATCATACGACTCTTCTCATGGTTGAAACCGTGTCAGTCCTTAATGCCTGTGAAATGGTCTTTAAGATGCTTACATCCACCAGTGGCTCTTCTAATTCTGTTGACTTGTAACATAGTTACATTTTATAGTTTTAACAATACAAATGATACCATACCTTAAATTTACAGCAAATTTCTATTTTAACAACTAATTTGATATCACTTTTTCAATATTGCGAAGGTAATTATTGAAATGTCTGGTTGTTTATTTGCGTCTGAATTAAGTTTATATGATAAAAGTAATGAAATATATATATGACTATTATATTAGATTTGAGAAAAAATGGTCTTCAAAATTGTTAATGTAAACACAAATTAAGTTTTAGTTTACATTCTGATTTACATATGGTAATTTCCAGAAAAAAAAATCCAAATAAACATGTTACTCAAAGGCCCCCTCCCTCAGCTGATTACAGATAAATGTTGAAAACAATAATTCTTTCAAAAAAAAAGTTGATTTTACTATGATTTAGTATCATTTTTCGTGAAGGCCAAGCATAAACACACAACAAGTTAACTAACGACTAATTCCAATGTCCGACTTTGTAACCTAGAGTTGTTGCCTTGCCTCTAAAGCAACTCTCACTTAATCTCTATTCGAATTAAATATCTTGAAGATACTGTAGTCTCAAATCTCTTTCAGTTCCTTTACTCTTTTCTTTTTTTTGAATAAATCTCCTCAATGGACGACTAATACATTATTAGCTTACAAAGTTAAATCACTATAACAGAGTTTAATGTATAAGGCCCATTAAAGAAGTCGAGTGCTACTAAAGGCCCATCAGATATGATCCAGTCCGGCTACAAAATAAATGGGACCCAATAAAACAATTTAGAAAATAAGTTGCCAAAAATAGAATTTCACGAAGACAGTAGGGACGAAAACGGAAAGTTAAAATGGACTTGGGAATCAAGCAAAGGGGTCAAACCGTCAAAGCCGAGAGAGAGAGAGAGCAGCGGCGTAGTCAAAAACCCCCAAATCTCCGCCCCTAAAACCCTCTCCGCCGATTTCCGATTCCGATTCCGATTCCGATTCTCTCTTCCTTCTAGATTCCAATTGAATGATGGGCGACGAATCAGCAGCACGAACCGGTCCCCAAAACAGAGAACTCTACGCGCTACTTAACCTCTCACCGGAAGCCTCCGACGAAGAAATCAGGAAAGCTTACCGTCAATGGGCACAAGTCTACCACCCAGACAAGTCCCCTTCTCCTCTGGTTCGTCTCAAAATCTCACCTTTAGCATCGATTTCATTCATCTTCTCACTCATCATTCGTTATTGTGTGTGTGTGTGTACAATCAGATGAAGGAGGTGGCTGAGGAGAACTTCAAACGCATATGTGAAGCTTATGAGATACTCTCTGACGAGACGAAGAGGTTGATTTATGATTTGTATGGGATGGAAGGGTTGAGTTCGGGGTTGGAGCTTGGTCCTAGGTTGAGTAAGGCTGAGGAGATTAAGGAGGAGCTTCAGAGGATTAAGAGGAGAGAGGAAGAAGCTAAGAAGATGGCTCATTTTATGCCGTCTGGTTCTATTGTGTTTAATCTTTCTGTCCCGAGTTTCTTGGACGGTGATGGCATCATGAGAGGGTACTTGTCCTTTCCTAGTTTTGATGTGTTTTTTGGTTAGAAAGGTTCTTGATTTGGAGGCTCAAATTGACCTTCGAGATAGTTACTAGCTGTAATTGTTTCTGTAGCATATGGTTGTTGAAGAAAGATATGATCCTTTTGCGGTGGCTATGTGTTCTTTCCAAGTTTTGATGTGTTTTGGATAGAAAGGTTCTTGATTTGGGTGCTTAAATTGACCTTAGAGATAGTTACTAGGTGGGACTGTTACTATAGTACATGATTATTGAGAAAAGATTTGATTTTTTTTGTGTTTATCCATTGTATTATGTTAAGAGTTTTGGTGCTATAACACTAACCTTGAACCTTGAGGATTCTGTTTAAGGTTTTATTTGAAGTAATGAATTGGTCTTTGATGCCCTTTATTGGTGGTGGTTCAGAATGGTTATGGCTAGTCAAGTGCAGTCTCAGCTATCAAAAGATGATGCTATTGCCATTGCTGGAAATTTGGCAGCCGATCAAAGGTCTGGTGGTGGAATTGGTACTGCCATTCTGAGACGTCAGCTTTCTCCTGTGTCGTCCATAGAGTTTGTCGCTTCAACGGGTCTGCAGTCTCTTATTGGAATGCAGACAACACGGTAAGGCTCATGAGTTTTCTATTCAATATATTTCTAGGAAGATTTAACGGTTTAGCTGACAATTTATGGTTTTTTTTGTTGTTGGGGGGCAGTCAGTTGTCCATACATTCAACTGCCACTCTCAATATTTCCAAGTCTTTGAGTGATGGTTCCATTAACCTTACCAACACGTGGACTCGGCAGCTCTCAGAAACCTCAAGCGGAAATGTATGTTCTTCTCTGTTATGGTTTTGAGTTGACCTTCTAAGAGCAGTTTTCTTGAGTTTTAAATAGTTTCTTCACTCCAGATTGAACTGGCGCTGGGTATGCGGTCAGGAATTACAGTAGGATGGAAAAAGAGGGACGAGAATGTATCTGCTGGTGGTGATTTGAAGGTACGCTGACGACTTCCAACTTGCATTCTTACTGTTCCAACCTCGAGCAAGTCTCTTTACTTTCTCTAGTTATGATCTTTGCTATTACCAGATTGAGACTGGTGGACTCGGAGCTTCAGCACGTTATACTCGTAAACTTTCATCCAAGTCTCACGGTCGCATTGCAGGTAGAATTGGAAGGTATGCGTTATTAGCAGATATGTATGATATGTCTTTCTATGTGTGGTGCTATTAATGTTCTCATTTGACTTAGGATGATTTCTTAAAACTTTTTTCAGCAATGCTCTTGAGATTGAGGTCGGTGGTGGAAGGAAGATATCTGAGTTCAGTACCGTAAGAATGATGTATACAATAGGACTCAAGGTATACTTATCTTTTAAAACTTTCATAGCCAACTTAGCGACTATGAAATTTTCTCATTTCCGGTGCTTTAATACTTTTGTTGTAGGGTATTTTTTGGAAACTAGAGCTACACCGTGGTGGTCAGAAGCTGATTGTTCCTGTGAGTCTTACTTTCTTCTTCTTGATAATAAGGACAGAACAAACTTTGTTTAGATCTCTGGAGTAGAATGTATGAATCGACCACAATCCAAAGAACCTACCTTAACAAATCCATGACTGAGTATTTTTAAAACGTGCAGGTTCTGCTCTCCGCATATATAAGTCCATTATTTGCCACTGGAGCATTTATTGTTCCAACATCTCTCTACTTTTTGTTAAAGGTGAGAATAATTGGACCCTCCGAGTATTTACTCTTACTCTCTGGTTATAGGATTTTTACCTTACTAGAGTTTCTACTGTTCAACGCAGAGATTTGTGGTGAAGCCGTACATGCAGAAAAGAGAAAAACGAAAGGCCTTGGAGAATACGGAGAAAACTTATGGCCAGGTGATGATTACTTCCGAGTTTGGTAGCCGAGCGAGTTCCTTGTGATCTTATTATGAAGTTTAATTGTGTGTTTAGGTTCTGGAAGCAAGGAGATCAGCTGAGAAAGCTCAGCAACTGCTACAAACCGTAGCCACTAGAAAGAAAAACCGGCAAGCTGAAACAGGCGGGCTCATAGTAACAAAAGCATTGTACGGTGACGCAAAAGCCATAGAGAAAAGACACGAACACTTAGAAGAAGAAGTGGATTCAGGAGTCATTGACGTGACAGTGCCCATGAACTTCCTAGTGAGCGACTCCGGGGAGCTCAAGCTCCATGAAGGAGTGAAGAAATCAGGGATCATGGGCTTTTGTGATCCATGTCCTGACCAACCTAAGCAGCTATACGTTGCCTATACTTATAATTCTCGTGCGTTTGAGGCAATTGTTGGCGACTGTGAAGAGTTGGTATTACCACAAGGTAGCCAGTGAGTATGAAAGGTACTCTCCACTTTGTTGTTTTAATTAAATTAAATACGCAAAAGTTTATTTTGGGGTTTTGTAACTTCCAGTTTCATGTTTATTGATCACAACTTGCCTTTGAGGCTCCTTTTTTACTTTCAATTTCTCAATAAATTAAGCATTCTTGTTTGCTATAAATTTTAAATCGATTTTCATTTATTATGTTATGTAGTTTATTGTCAAATATTTTTTGTTTTTTTTTGTTTTTACTGATAAATTATAAATAAAATTTGAAAGTGCTGTAAAATTGCAAAGTTAGATGTTTGAGATTTAATGACACTGAACGAATGATATATCACTTTTTTAACTGCTTGCTTTGGGGGAAAGGTTAACCCAAAAAAGTATAAGTAAATATTGGCCATGTGAATTATGTGTGATACAGACCATCACCCTGCAAGAATATTAATTACTTATGTACCACTATTAATTAGTGTAATGTGTTTGGACATAAACAATTGTAAAAAATTGAGCGTAGGAAAACGTTTAGTGGTCGGAAAAAGCGTTTGGCGTTTTGGGAGAGAGTTTGAGAGGGGAGGTTCTTGACTTGATGATGAGAAACCAAACGTGGTTTGAAGTCACCTCGTGCCATGACCTGCTTGTTCTTCACATCAACTGTGTATTCTTCAATGCCTGTCAATTCCCATTTATTTGGTCAAAAACAAATAGGTAAATTATTCTCCATTTAAATTAATGAATATGATTACATAACATCGATTATGACAACTAGAAAATAAAAATAAAAAGGGTTCTAATTACTTCTTAAGAGAGATTAAGGACGACGGTAAACGGTAGGTAGCAGCCAAGGAATTAGCATAACTATAAATACTTTAATACCAAGTTGCTTGTAGGTTTTATAAATAATTAGTTTTATAAACACATTTATTCATGAACACACTAATTTGGTGGTAATATGTACGTAGAGAGCTCACCGGTCATCTTGGAGACAATCTTAGAGACTCTGTCTTGACAATGGACACATCCCACATCTGCGTTTATCACTATAACTTGAAACTGAATTTTATTCTCCATGTTAATATATGTTGTTTTAGCACTTTACATTCGAACTAAAAAGAACAAACAATGATAAAAATCTCAAGCCTGTCGTCAAAAAAAAAAATATGAAAAATCTCATTATACCTTTTTTTTTGCAACATTCTCATTATACTTCTAAAAACACAAGTTGACTGTTCAGTTTTAGAAAGAGAAGATTGCTCATGAAGATGATTGCAACGACTTTTTTTTCTGTTTCGGTTTAAAGATGCGTGGAAAGCTTGATTAATAGAAGAATGTAAATATATGACGTACCGATGGAAGCGAGAGTTCCTCACAGAGCATGAGGGTGCGCAGCCCCATGGCCTGCATCGCTGCCTCCTTTATTTGCGTCAGGACGGAAGAGCCACGAGGCTGGCTTGCTGTAAATGTATTTGTAATCTTCTTATTCGTGTATGTAAATGGTTCTTTTATATGGTTTGATCATTAGACATATGGAGGCTTTGACCATTTAAGAAAGGAATGTATGTGAGGAAGAAATTCAATTTGTCGTACACCTATTCTATTGAGAACTCCCATCCTTACACGTTTCACCCACAATCTATATAATATGAAATAAATTAAGATTTAATTTTATAACAATCGTGGATTAAAACCAACTAAAGCTTGTTATAAAATAGTAGCAAGTAGGATTAATAGCAATTTACCCATATAACGAGATAAAATTGCTTTGTACTTCTTACAAAAAACGAAAGAAATAACAAAGATGTTAAAGAGAAAAAGTCTATTCTTCAAAAGAGAGTTAAGTTACATATCTTGGGTTTTATCCTAAGGGGATGTATGAGTAGTATACCAGCCCAACACCTCGTAACCATTTAAAAAAAAAAAGACTGAGAGACTGAGACATTGATATGATTATTATATAAATTAGAATATAATCGGGTTTAAGGATAATGTCAACTGGTAAGCAAAGAGAGAACATGTCATAGCCACCATTGTATTTTATGGCTTAACTTTATGGTACACATCAATTCGAGAGAGAACTTCTCATTCAAGGATCTACGGCTTCACAAATGATACTTTGTGTCCATTATAACTTGCTGTTTTGGTCCTATAAAAACTTATCACCTAAAGTTGGTGCGTGTGTAGTCAGTCTACCACATATCATTCATGGACAAGCTCTTCAGTTTCAGGTGTTTGTTCTTGATGGACAAATATTAGTGCAAGTTTTGATTGATCAAAACATACTAAGACAAATTTGATGGACAATTACCCAAAAAGTACCAATTTGAAATTGTATTTCTTAAAAGCGGTGGACCCACCACAAAAATTGGAAAAGCATAATGGGTTAAAACCATTGCTGCAATACCATCCATACATGTATTAACAACCTTCTAAATGAAGTAGATACATGGCAATGTTCGATGAGAGGTTGAATTGAACAAAGCAAAGCGTGGAGGGAAATGTTTGATAGAAATTTGAGAATGTGGCATCATATGCAAGTTCCTTTTCTGATGCATAATGGATACAAAATAAAAACTCTGCAAACCTTTCAGCAAAACAAGAAGACTGAATCACTTAAACCACCATTACTTTCAACAATATCATCCCTTAATGTACATACACCAAAACCCTCTAAAGGAACAAATAGTTCTTTTCTCTAAGAAATACCTGTTAAGTGTATGATGAGAGATTGTATTGAAACAAAGCAAGCATGGAGGTACATAATCAAATAGAATGTGACAATAGTATGCAAATTCTGATTCCTTATCAAACTCTGAAAACCCTCTCAGCAAAAGATGAAAAAAACTATAATCCTTTAATCAAACAAGATATTAGCAGGTGTGTGTGGTTATTACATCGTGCCAAAGAAACAAAAGAAAAGAGAGTATATATGATAATGACATGTACATTGCTGAGTTTAGCCAGTATAATGACAGTGATATAACAAGAATTGAACCAATACCACAAGTCCCACTGATAACTTCAACGGATCCAGAATGTGTTAAATTACAATCAAACATTTCGAAGTTAAATCAAACTTCCTAGTAAGAAAAATCAAATCAATACTCTCTTCGAGCCACCACCTCCATTCTCCTCTCCCTGTCTCGACACACTCACCTTCACATTTCAAAACTTCAATCGATCAGCAAAGAAACATACACACATCCAACAACAGCATAAACTAATTGGCGTAACATTTTTAAACAAAACATCTTTAAAGTTTCAACCTTTAGATTCCTAAAACAGAGCATAATGAGAACGATCACGATCCTAATCAACAGATACGAGAAAACCCTATAAAGATCTAAACTTTATTAATAAAGGGTATTACCGAATCATTCAACGTCGTCCTTCTTGGGCTTGCGATAGTTCTCCTCGATGTGCTTGGCGACGACGAGACTAGTGTTGGTGAGCTTTCTGATGTTAGGGACGTTGTAATTCTGAGCCAAGTAAACTCCAAAAGCAGTGCCCAACAAGAGGGAGAAGCAGCTCTTGATTATTCCCATCTGATCTCTCTCTCTCTCTCTCTCTCTCTGCAACTTTCTCTTTCTCCGCAAGTTTTCAGGTCAACAGAAAGAAACGAATTCGCGGGGGCTTATAAATAAATATTAATAACTAAACGAGCCCTCATTATTATCTTTAATTTATTTTTAATCTCTTTCTTCTCAGTATGATCAGAAACACCCCCACACATCCTAGTATGAATGATGAGATTTGAGGATGTGTGTGACTCACTCTCCTCATGCCATACATGATACATCAAATGTCCCAACTCTCATCCCTCAAAGATCATTACATTTTCCTCTTCTTATTCCATATCAATACCATTGCAACTAGTTTCCTTAGACATGTGATCTAAGGTTTACCACTTTAAAACTCTTTATCACTCTTAAGCATCTCTATTCAACCTCACTTGTTGTTTTGTTAGTTTCATATTAATCATGTTAGGGAAACATGTTTTTTAGTGCAAGTATGAGAAAAGCTTATGAAAGAGGTGTTGACAGTAATGATATTTTTGTATATGTCTATCTTTAGGTATACATAGTTCAGTTTCTAAGGTGCAATGAGCAGAGTGAAAAAAAAAGTAATGAATTTACAAATTAGTATGTGTTGTTGTTTGGCTTTTGCAGCCAGAAGAAGCAGCAGCTAAGACATATCTACTTCCTTAGCTTTACTCATCCGTCGGAACAAGCTAGGCCTAAGCCCGTCTTCTAGCAACTTCTCCACTTCCTCAAACTGAAGCCCTTTGGTCTCAGGGACAAGCATCCATATGAAGACCAACCCCGTTGCTGAGGAAACCGCAAAGAGAAGGAACGTTCCCGATGAACCAACCGCGTGAGTCAGCGTCAGGAACGTTTCACTCACGACGAGATTCGACGACCAGTTTGCTACTGCTGCTATTCCTCCTGCCAGCCCTCTGTAGCGTAGAGGGTATATCTCAGAGTTGACAATCCATGGCACTGTCCCCATACCAGGCGCGTAGGCGATGATGTAGAGGCCGAGGAAGATTATGGCTAAGTACCCGAACTTGCTGGGGCATCCGTCTTTGAAGTATGTTCTTCCTTTGGAGTGGCACAATGACTTCATGTTAGAAGACAGAACTACACAAGCTCCAGGTGCATACTGTCACATACACATTAGGACATCAGTATGTTTTTGTTTTTTTTTATTCTTTTAATACCAGAAGGTTTGCTTAATCTTTCCAAATCCGAAACTGCAGTATTTAATATTAATAAATATGTATATATATATATATATATATATATATTAATTTCGTCCTAGCGGTCAGGACTATTTTGTTTGTTTTGATTAAAGAGAGTTTATTTACCTCTTGTGCTTCGTTGGAGCAGAATCCACAACTTGATCTAAGACATTTCATGCAGTTCCAGTTAGATGGAGCAGCCTTTGGGGCTGTGTGGTGGGCAAAGGCGTGGCAAGTACCATTCGAAGCAAAGCTTATGGAGTCTGTCGTATCAATCTTGGGAGATTGGTTTGAAGCTTCAGAGAAGACACCAGCCAAAATGACAAGACAAGATATGATACCAAACATGGAAATGATCATTAGCCTGCGCCGGCCGTAACGGTCTACCAACATCATGCTCACTATCGACCCCAAAGCATTGAGACCAGATGTTATAAGGGACAAAGTCATCGCTGTCTTGTTCGAGGCGTAACCTGCAAACTGAAGGATAGTTGGACTGTAGTACATGACCGTGTTGATTCCCACGAACTGCTGTGCCACCTGGACGGTGATACCAGCTGCAAGACCGTGGCGGACGACGGGGTTAGAGAGAGCTCCTTTGAGTTTAGCGTAGAAGGTGTGGCCGATGACGTCCTCGTCAGCTTTCTCTGCCATAACAGACTCTTTGAGTGCAGCTATCTCAGATTCAACTTCCTCAGCAGGGTAGATTCTCTCGAGGATGTCTCTGGACTCAGCCTTCTTGTCGTTTCTGTAAAGCCAACGTGGAGACTCTGGAAGTGTCAGCATTAAGCAGAACTGGATGATTGCTGGAACCGCAGAGACTCCCAACATCCACCTCCATGTCCCTGGTGTCTGCAATCACTAAGTTGTGAGAGTCTTTCAAGTCTTGAAATAGCATATTCATGAGTTGGTTTAGCCATGCGGGTTCAGTTAGTACGGGTTTTCGGGTAGTTTAGTTCGGTTCAACCAAAATTTTGCCGAACTGAACCGAAAGAAGTTCATTTCGGTTATCGGTTATTCAAAACCTTCAACCAAAATCGTTGAATTCGGTTAAATTTTGGTTTAAATTTGTTAAATAAAAAAAAAACTGATTAGGTCAATTTAGGCATTTGGTTAATTCGGTTCAAAATATTGGTCAATACCAACATAGTTTGGTTAACAAAAAAAATTAACCGGTTACTGAACTGAAAGCAGATTTTTTTATTGTCGAACCAAACCAATTTTCTAACCGAAAATAGAACATTTTGGTTCTGTTCGGCAGGTTTTGGTTTGGTTAATAAATGCATGCCTAAGTTAGTTGGTTGGTTGGTTTGCTTACATGGATGAAGGCGAGGTTGATGAGATAAGACAGAAACTGTCCTCCAGTAATGAGAAGTCCATTGGTACTAACCAACGCGCCTCTGATTCTCGCTGGAGACATCTCCGAGATGTAAAGCGGTGAAGTCATGGAAGCCATACCAACTCCAAAACCCACCAAGAGTCTACCTAAAATGATAAACCATGGTGAAGGAGCAAGGGCCATGACAACAGCACCAACTATGAAGAGAACGTCAGCAATGAGAATAGACGTCTTCCGTCCAAACTTGTCGTTGTACCATCCTCCAACAGCTGCTCCAACGATGGCTCCAGCCACGGTCATGCTCACAATCATCTCCTGGAGCCATCTCTTTCGGTCAACTACATGAAACTCCTCTCTGATGTAAAGAAGAGCTCCCGCGATAACACCCGTGTCGTAGCCGAAGAGGAGACCTCCTATACCGGCAGAGAGAGCTAGCCGCATGATGTAAGGTGTCTCCCATGTTGTCATCCACACCTCTGTGAAACGTATCTCCTCTGTTTTGGCTATTCCACGTTCCACCATCTCTGTATCTGGTACAAACGGAAACCTGAGTAATGAATTAAAAGCTCCAGTAACGGTTTCACCCACTGTTAGATGTTTTGAAGAAATGGTTAAGGAGAGACCCTTCGAAAAGGTTTATAAAAGGATTCGAACATCAGGTCTAACTAACAGTTATTAAATATTAAAGCAACAGTTGGCACAAAAATAGCAAAATCTTCTGTGATTTTAAGATGCCAAATCATCATCAGCTACTTGTTTATACAGCAACTACCATACTATTTTTAGAACAAAAATATAATCTAACCACAAAAAGTTATATAACTGACAGATTTATATGCATAACACACATAAATAAATCTATAAATCTATCAATTATCTGGAATTAAAGTATAAACAAATTCTCATCAATGAAGGTATATTACACTTGGTAATCTGAGCAAGTTCTTGGAGTTTTAGGTGAGCCTATTACCCATGGTAATCTTTCCAAATATTTATATTCTTCAAGCTTTCTACTTGTTACTGCGTGCACGTCTACCCATTGCTGAAGACTAGAAACGTTTCAAGTTTTTTCGGGAGGGACATGCTGTGAGCATTGGTAATCATGAGAAACAGTGTAAACCTGTGTCTCGGATACTAACGGGCCATGTGAAGCTTTCACCATTGTTAGTAGGAGTTCAGAATTTGCTGACGTAAACCTGTGTCTCGGATACTAACGGGCCATGTGAAGCTTTCACCATTATTCATAAAATCTCTGAACAAAGAACCTAAAATATCATTTCAGCTCTATTGTCGGTTAATAGAGTACTTCAACACAATACTGTAAGAACGAATGAAAAGTTTTGCAAAACTGAATCACATGGATTAGGATTTTGCCGATTTATTTAGCACAGATGATCTTCAATGGCATGTTCAAGGCAGCGCCTACAACAGGTAAATCGAAGAGGATATGGCAACATACTTACGTATATTGTTTCCCTTTATTTTTTCAAGTGACAGTAGTCAACTCATTCCATTTCCACGGTCAAGACACAGGGATACAAAAACACGTGCGTGAACCAATTGACACAAGCCAAGGATTGTTAATAATTTATTATTGTTTATCGTCATCTCCTTCTCAATTATTATAATTTTGTAGCCAGCAAAAAATCAAGGACTCGAGGTTAATTGGCAACTAGAGTAGACGAGAACCAATACAAACAAAGATTATTTAGACATATGCTTGTTTGTCTTTATCAAATTTAAATCATTATCGGCCAATCAACAAAACAAAGAAAACTAGAAAACAAAAGAGGACTCAGAATATGGGTGGTGATATAACAGAATGGTCGGCAAATAAGCTTATTACAGCTAATGTTACGACGAACGAGACCTTAATATCAATCGTCACTGTCCAAAGAAATCAATTACTCAAACCAAAAGACATATATGGGAAGTAATCTCAGTAAGCCAGCGTTTTTCACATCAAAGTAATAAAACTCAGACGGTAATTCCATATTTTAGCAAAAATCATCATAGATTACTCCCAAACAATAACTATAATCACTGACTTTATATATAAAAGCTGTAATCGCCATATTGGCCCCAAGGATCACAAGATCCACAGGTTCCTATCAGAAAAGCGAAACACAAACATCAGTTTATGTTCAATGTAGCATCGACGATCATCGCTATAAGCTATCGCAGACGTGGCATCGAACAATTATCATCAAATCGAAATAAAACATTTCCAAAAACCCTCAGAAACCCGTTTAAAATCACCCACACAAAAGCGGACACAGAAACTAAAAGAAAGTAAGGTAAAGATAACCCGCACCGAAACAGCTACAAACCGGTTCGGTTAAACGAATCCGGATAAGAAGCTGATCGGGAACAGAGAAATCAAAACCGGATGCATTCTCCGGTTCAGTCCGAATCTGCGTTTAAATTGTCATACGGCACTTCCTATCTTTGGGAATTCTTCTTCATCGGGCAATTCAATCAAACCAATAAAACATTTAAAACAGAAATAACCATCAGCAACCAAAAGATAACATCACAAACAATACAGACCGCATCAAGGTTATATCATTAATAATGACCATCATCTGGTTATCTCTCTAACAACTAAAAATATATAAAGTAACAAAAATAGGCTCAGAGATTATATGGGTAGAGATAGTTATCAGCACGAATCAGAGTGGTGCATGACATTCTCAATCATCACTGCCTTAACTAAATACACTAGATGTAATAACTAATAATCAATAAAGCCTCAGAATTGCAGAAGAATCATCAATAAAATAATCAGTCCCGAAAGATGGTGTTCTTTTATAATCTGATGTCCTCATCGGCTCTATAAAACCCTAATTCTACAAATTAAAAAAGAAATATAGATCTCATGGCCGGCCCAAACGGTAAAAGCAGCGACGCCGCTCCGCAGGGCAATGGAATATGAGAGCCAGACACCTTCAGACGGAGAAGCCGTGAGGCTCCTACAACGTCTTCGGATTACAATTATTCCTTTATGACGTTTACTCTGGATTATACAACCACGGTTTCAAGATTGCTCCGTTAAAGTAAAAGATTTCTTGGAGAGAAATCACGTCGATAATAGAGGAGGAACAAATTACAGTAGATAAATCTAACAGATGGCGTAGGCTAATGCTAAAAGAGGATGAAGAAGCGGTGATGAGAAGAACGTGAGATCGTGAAGTTCGCTATATACGAAGAGAATGTTAGGGCAACGGGAAGCCCTAGAGGTTTAACACCGCCTTGATATTACGGGCTTTTAAAAGGCCATGATAAATGTTAATGGCCCAATAGTTTTACTTATTTTTCTTGATTGTAGTTGCAAACTGACTTCAACAAGCCCTGCGGATTTTATGGTGTGTAATTGGATTATAGGTTTGCTTTTATTGCTTGAGAGATTTTGGCGGTTTTAATAACTCGACTTTGTACTGGAGTTTGCATATGGATCCTATCCTAGCTACACGAGCTCGTAGACTGTTGAGGAAAGGTTGGTGAAACATCAATAGATGCGATCATTATAACGCGTATAGATTGTTATCATTATAACGGAGAAAAAAAAAACATAAAGGCAAAGGGTTAACTAACACACATTTTTAGTGACCTTCAAATTAATAGTGACTATGATTTATTGTTCTATATAAATCGTATTTGTCGCCATTAGTAAAAGAGAGAAAGAACCATGATTACTTAAACTTTAACCGACAGCATGCACCAGCGCAACACCACTTCCATGATGCACCAACCCCCACATTCGGATGCACTGTCTCACTACTCATTTCACACCCACTTCCTNATTTTTTAAAAGAAAAAAAAAAAAAAAAAAAAACTATATCTGATCCAGTCCGTCCAAGAAGAAACACACATAGCGCTCAAGAATGGATTGATTACCATACTTCGGATTTTAGAATGTGTTCCAACTAATGTCATATGATAGTTAGATGATCGCATGTTACCAGAAGACAATGTAAGCTGTCTCGACCAAAACTTAAACCAAAACTTTTCACAAATTCACATAAGTGTGCAAATGAGTCATGAATTCCAAGAAGAGTGTGAAATAAATAGTTTTTGTGAAACTTTCTTAATAGACTAATTATTCTCCTCAATATCACACATGAAAACCAGCGGGGTTGGCCTGGTGGTGTTGATGGAGCTTCGGCCCCAATACGCACCCGGGTTTGAACCGCTGGCCAGTCAATTGGGGTATCTAATTCCCCATAGTACCAAATGGTCCGCTTCGCGCCGAAGGGTTGGCCCCTAGGGGTGGAAGTCCCTCCAGATTAATCAAAAAAAAAATAAATAAATAAATAAAAAATATCACACATGAAACACTATATAGAACTAATCAAGTGATGGTCATTTCATGCGTTAAGGACCTCCTTAAGGTCCCAAATCGATTTTTACCCATTTTTTTTAGTCGCATCATCTCATAGTATGGTGTTACATCAAATAGTACGTGGAATCTTTTGCACGAATCATCATAATTAATTTCATTGGACATGAATGATGAATCTCTCTTGCATCCTTGGACGTTTTCCTAGGAGAAAAAATAAGAGGCTCACTTTCATATGTCCCATCTCCATCCTACATTAATAATCCTGTACCCTTAAATGCCCTAACCTCCAACTCCCATCCTACAATAAATCAAAAACCTTAATTTAAGCCTGTAGTTTATTAAAACACGTGTAGAGGAATAGCAGATGGTTTTGGTTCCGTGGTTAGTTTTACTAACTTGTCTTCCACGGCACCTCGGAAACTTCGCTTCAGCTTCGTATTTCTCATCCTTATTAGTCAAATGATTAACAAACTAGTCTACTTTCAGGGATAGAGACTCGAGTCACGGGTACCACTGATCTCTAGATAAGACTAGTTCAAGTCTACACCTTTTTCATCATAGTCTCTATCAATTAATGTTTATTTATTTTCTTAAGCCACTAGCTGCTTTAAAAGCGACAAGGAGCCAACGACAAACCAATGTATGTGTCTTCGGTTTCTCACTAAAGTTTTGTCTTTTCTATAAATAATCAAGATTACAGAAAAAGAGAAAAAAATATTTTAGGAGGCGGAGCCAGTTCTGTAAACGTCGTAGGAACCAAAATGAAGCTGAACGAACGAAAAGTGAGACTCATGGAGCTGATTCTGAGGTGTTTAGTGTGTGCCCTCGCTCTCGTCGCTGCGGTTCTCATAGTTACAGATACTCAAGTTAGAGAGATCTTCACCATCCAGAAGAAGGCAAAGTACACCGACATGAAAGCGCTTGTGTAAGCTCATTACAAAACCCATCAGTCAACTGGTTACAGTTTTATATAAAGTTTACAAACTGTTGCGATACTTTCTCCGAGTTTTCAGGTTCTTGGTGGTCGTCAATGGTATAGCGGCGGCTTATTCTTTGGTGCATGCGGTTCGTTGCGTGGTGGGTATGATGAAAGGAAGCGTTTTGTTTAGTAAGCCTCTGGCTTGGGCTATTTTCTCTGGAGATCAGGTTTACTCTGTTTTACTTACTCTGTTTTACTCACTCTGTTTTTACTCAATCAATCTTTCTGCTCTCTGTTTCTTGTTTTTGGTCCGGTGAGTTTGTGGGTTAGTGAATGCCCAGGACAAATAGAAAAGTTCGGTGCTTTAGCTGCTTAGAAGTATATTGTCGTTATATGAGTTTCATTTGTTTGGTAGGGCACAATAATTTATTGAACTGTAGGCTGCAATCTTTAAGATTTGGTCTTAAGTAGGTAAAATGCAATGAGGGTCCATATACAATGAGGGTCCTGATAAATGAAAGCAGTGAGATTTATTTGGTTTTTGTAGAATACAAAACAAAAAAGAAGATAACTTCTAGCTTGGGTAAGTGGCATTGCAAATGACCTTTGTTTATGTATGTGTAAGCAGGCGATAGCGTACTTGACTGTGGCGGGCCTTGCAGCAGCGGCGCAGTCTGCAGCCTTTGCAAAACTAGGTCAGCCAGAGCTCCAGTGGATGAAGATATGCACCATGTATGGGAAGTTTTGTAACCAAGTGGGTGAAGGAATTGGGGTAGCCTTGCTTGCTAGCATTGGAATGGTTTTGATCTCTTGCATTTCAGCTTTGGGTCTCTTTCGTTTATATGGCGGTAACAAAGCCCGGCAAAGCCCACGGTGGTGAGTGGAAGGGAGAAGGCGAAGACTCGTAGGTCTTGAACTACACTTGTGTTGTGGAAAATTGTGTTAAATTATTGTGGTGTGTTCTCGCTTTCTGTCAGAGTGTATACCGTCTATTACTATTGCCATGGTCTCATGCACAAATAATCATCAAAACTGTAGTTTGGTAACGAGTCTATAACCATGTTTAGTTGTTCAACAGCAAAAAAATGAACGACATTATTTAGCCTATTTTAAGTTTTTTAGAGCATGAGCATTGGTGAACCCCTATTTGGGGTTCATCAAAATTTTTTAATATATTTTGGTGGGGACATGAACAGTTATGAACCTGAAGTTGTTATTTTCTGCATTAGTGAACCCGAAGAATGAGTTCACAGAAATAAAATAATACTATAATTTAAAAAAAAAAATAAAAGCAATAACATTTTTTTGAATCATTTTATAAATTTTAAACATTTTTTGAATCATTTTATGAATTTTAAATATTTTTTGAATCATTTTATGAATTTTAAATATTTTTTGAATCATTTTATGAATTTTAAACTTGGTTTTTATAACAGAGGGACTGAAGTTATATAGTCCAACCAATGGAACAGCAATGATAAAGTTTGGTATTACAGATAGTTCCTAATTACTATAAAATCTGAGATTCCTTATTCATAATGATTAAACATTTACAAAGGGGGATGAAACACTTTATATCGCAAAAGAAAAATATAATTCAGAATATATGATTATATGATCAAAACAGCGTTGCAGAGATGGCAGAGATGCAGGGTCTTCAAACTCTAGGTACAAGGACAAGTCTTTAAAGTCACAGAATGGATCCTTTTGTCACTAGATGTATACAGAAGCGAGAGAAGCTGTCCGGTTCTCTGAGAAGCACATAGGAGATGGTGAGCATCACATACCGTAGGTTTGGTGGCACTCAAGGCCTTCAAAGAAGCTGTCCGGTTCTCTGAGAAGCACAGAGGAGATGGTGGGTTTGTTCTGATCTGCTGCAGTAACCGCTCATGTCCTTTGTTCTTCACATTCCCACCAAGCTTTAGAGGTGTAAGGATGTTCTCTGCATCATCATCCACTCTCCTGCAAACATCATCACACTATGTGCCTTAGTTTTCAAACCAGAGACTTTTTTTTATTGTACTGCAACACATATGAGAAAGAAACTTACTTAATTCTTCTACACTCCTCTCCTTTCATCTACACTACAGTCTCCACATTAAAACAGACAGGAATCCACTCCGTAGGTCTCCTTCTTTGTTCCCTTCCACTTTAACCTTGAGACTATCTGGAATCTGCATCTTAACCGGGTGAGAAAACCCGAGGTTCAGAAAGAGCTCTTTCCCTTCAACGGTAGCACGGTAACCAACACCACTAGTATCAGCTTCTTCTGAAACCCCTTTGATACTCCCACAACCATGTTGTCAATAAGCGTCCTATAACACATGAGAGTAACAAAAGAGTTAAGCAGCAATAAACAAACCTCTAAAGATCAGAAAACTTTGTAACCAGTTGATAAAAAAGTTGAAAACTTTGTAACCTCAAGTGACCAATTGATATATATTAAAGGTGAGAGCTTTGTAACCTGAAGAGGCCGTGCATTTGGTTAGCTCTTCTAGTTTCCACTGTCTTTTTGACCCTCAAGAAACCAGCATCTTCTTTGATGAGCTCAACTTCGCGTGGGTAAGTTAGAGCGAGCTCTCCTAGTAGACCTTTGACTTTCAAGTCTTGCCTTCCAATGCAATGGTTACGTTGGATGGTACAGCGATGGGTTGCTTTCCTATCCTTGATTCCTTGCACTCTATGGTCTTACTGGAGAAACTCACTTTAGCAAACGGTTTGGTTGAGACCTTGTTGAGCACATGTCTATCTCCCAAAAATGCTGACCTAAAACAGACAGAAATCCTCTCCGTAGAGTCTTTTTCTTTGTTCCCTTCTTCTCAATAATCTCTGTTTCTTGAACCAAGAAGGGTGAAACAAAGAAGTCCACTGTGCAATTGTCATCCTATCAAACAAAGAAGTATACAAACCAAAGACTCCCACATGTTTCTGTTTAGAGAATCTCCCACAAACACTCACCGTCGAAGAACTCACAGTCCTTCAAGGACTCGCTTCATTTCTCCGAAGAAACCGAATCGCTTTTGCTTGATGAGCTCGAATTGGCTGTCGGATCTACCGACACGGGCGCTTCCGGTGGAGATTGAGCTGCTGTCTTGTTTCGATTACTCGATCCTGTCGGGGTCTTATCTAGAACCAGAGGTTAAGAAGATGGGTTGTTTCGATTACTTGATCATGTGTGTTCGTTCGTTGGTTGGAGAGAAGAGAAGAAGAATTGGAAGGGAAGACGGTGACGTGGCTTGAACCTCTCCGTACAGGTTCATCCCTAAGAAGCGGTTCAGCAAAACTAATTCATTTTTTAATTTTTTTTTTTACTTTTTGCCTAAGAGTTCGCACCATGAACCCCCTTAAATACTCTGATGCGGGTGCTCTTAGCTGCTTAATAATCAATAAAACAGAACTTCATCCACCCATGAATCATATAATGATGGATCACCATCAAACTTTTAGAGTTTTAACTTTATCTATTTATCAAAAATAATAACGTCGCCATAGGCTAATTAATAAGTTACATTAATAGACACAGACGTGGCTAAAAAAGGCAAGTTATATATAGAGATATAGACTCACAAAAGGATGCAACTTTTAAAAATTGTTCCTAAAGTATTTTATTTGAGATAAAACTCTCTTTTTAAGAAAAGAGGAGAATCTCTACGTTTTGGGGTCAAGATGGAGAAGAAGGTGGCTTTGGTGTTGTCGTTGATGTTGCTTATGTCTATGAACTCAGTGTTGGTTTCGGCTGAGGAAGCACCAACGGTTGGACAGAGGATAGATACAGCCACTAACGACGTTACCAAGTTCTTCAATGAACATGCCGGTCCTGCCGTTGACACCGTCTCCTCCACCGCTAAATCCGTCTACAACTGGTTTGGTGATAAAACTAAGTATGTTTTATAAACCTTTTTGCTCTCCTCTCTTTCCTACCTTGTAATTTACATGATTCAAGATTCTGCAGTGCATATAAATTTTGTTGGTGTCCCTACTTAGTCTTACCATTTTTTGTTTCTTTCATAGGGAATGGGGCCTCTAAACGATATGTACCTGAGTTGGGACTTGGGATTGGAAACATTTCATGACTAAGAATTTGATCTCTGTGTACTACTTTATTCAAAATTAACATTAAAAATAAGAGAGTCCATATTCTATGGTTGTCTTCTATAAGCTCCAACAACTGCACACAAGCAGAATCATTCACATATAACATCTTTTATATACATGAAAGATGAGGTAAGTAGTAACGTGGTAACTCCAAATACAAGGTCCAAGAACAGCCATGAGGCCCAATTATATATCTCTCTAGGTGCAATATAAAGCAAAAGAAAAAAACAATTCACTAAAGTGGTGAAGAAAGAGAAGTGAGAAAGAAGTAATCAAGAAGAAGAGGAGGGAAGTGAATGGTTGGCCAGGAAATGCGAGAATAGGAAAAAGGCTAGACGAGGCTGTGACAATGGCACCTCATGCCCCGCGGCTCTAACCGTTGCGTACGTTAGCAAGCCACCCTCATAAACCTGGCTCCACCCTCCCACTATGCCATGTGAATGGTACCATGGATACCACCTTTTGCTGGTCTTCAATTTCATCGCATTTATCGAATGCCTCGTACCACTTAGTGGCAGCACTCCGTCCGAGTCCCCACTATATTCAATTAATTCCACAAAATTATATTAAAAGTTGTTAGTGATGGTTTACCCAAAAAAGTTGTTAGAGATCTCACATATCAGAAATAATAAAAATAAAAATAAATAGTATAAAATATGGATCAGTCCATTTTTGTCTTCCATTATGAGTTAAAAGTTTATCAACCTTAATATTTTTCTTATATTTCTAATATATATACATGAGTAGTTTTTTTACCTGAAGATCCAAATGCGTAGAGGAGCTTGTAGAAGTTCTTTGAGGATGGGAAGCATGGACTTGGGTGAGTCTTTCCAGTTTTTTCTTATCACACGACTACAAGGGGTCCAAGAAGTGCGGTTAAGGCGGGCATGGAAGGCTTTGTGCACATAGGGATCGTTCATATACTTGCGTGTGTATCCCGTAACGCACTCATCGTTCCCTCTGTATCGCCATGCTTGCCTCCACTCATTTGATGATGAACCTTTGGTGCATGCAGGGCGATCGATGTTGTAAGGATCAATGTCACCAAACTCAGAGAAGGCTTGGTTCAGGGCATTGTCACAGTTTGGTTTGGGAAAGAGGATGGAGTCGTTGAGGCACCATTTGGTCAGTTCAAAGTAGCTTTCGTCCGATATGAGCCCGTGGTTCCACCAGTACTCATGCATCCCTTTGTTGTCATTGTAGTCATCCACCAGAGGATTCCCCATCTTTCATTTTTTTCATGTATATAATCATTCATTTTTAGAATTCAATAGTTTATGTAATTGATTTGAAAATGAGTATATACAAAATTAAATACTTACCAGTATCCCTTTTAGATTGATAATGGGGTTTTTGGTACCCTTATTACGGTTGACAATCAGTTGAGCCAGCTGCGGAATATAATGTCCTAGTTGACCACAAAACCCAATGCAATAAGATCACATTGCCATTATTGACCACTAAGCATATCATTCATACGGGTAGTTCTAGCTACAACGTCACAACACTACAATTTTCGTATTTATATGGTGTAATTAAAGACTTAAGTTGGTCACACAAAAGAAAAGTCAATTGGGTTGTTGTTGATTCTCCTTATTTGGCTATGTTTATAGAACCCATTATTTCTCTAATATAAAGCCTTGTTTTTGTACATGAACGTGCTATGGTACTAAGTATCATGATCATTTGGTTCAACAACTTATGAATATAATAGTCTTATAGTAAACAATGTATTTACCAAATAAAATTTTCTTAAAAAATAACTAACTAGGAAATAAAAGTAGTAACTAAATGAAGGAATATATGGAGGTACCGGCGTAGCTCTCGCCGGCGATGTAAAACGGTCTTTCTTTATACTCAGGGAACCTATCCATCCATCTCACCAAGAATATGTATGCATCCTCTCCTGTCCCCACATTTCATAATTAAATATTTAATACCATAATATTAGTTAATAATGTAATTAAAAACACTTCCTTATAATTATGAATATAACAAGCCTATTATATATGAGACCTGTCCTCTTGTCTCCCACGGTTAGTTCGTCTGACGAAGTGTTTGTGTAAGAGAAACCAACTCCCGCCGGTGAATCCAAAAACAACAAATTAGCCTCTGCATACATTATTCATTGATTTATATACAGATTTCAGAAAAGAAAAAAATAGATAGAGAAATTAAGTGTACCTTTGTTCCAAGCATATGGATTTAGACGAAGAGTCTTTCCATCTGGATTAACCCGAAATGGACCGACCTCTTCGGATGCACCGTAGGCAATGGAAGAGCATCCAGGACCACCATTGAGCCATAATACCAAGGGCTTGGTGCCACTAGGCTTAGTGGCTTTTGTTAGCCAATAAAATAGAGCTCGTCCGGCCGCTGAATCAACAGTAACGTAGCCAGAGAATTGAGAGAAGTTGAGGTTAGTAGGTTGGCCTGGCAAAGAGAAGATCTTGTCCCTCATCTTTTGCTCCTTAGCATCATCACTGCTACTCATGGCTACGTCTAATAATACAATGACCATGCTTAATAAACACATACATTGTGTTACCGACTTTCTGCTTTTCGTGATCACCATCATCAAAGAAAGAGAGTCTTTTCTGTTTTTGTTTTTGTGTGTATTTTCTTGGTTTGTTAGTTTCTTGGGAGTCTCCTTTTCCACCTTGGTGATTTTATAGCATAGAAAAACTGAGTATCGTTGTCAACTTATGCCATTTTCAGGGATCATGTGGTGTATTTAATATTCTTTATTCGGAAGCTGTTGATTATTATGCATATAGTCAAATTAGCTTACTTGTCGATTGAGTATTCTGGCTACTCGAATATTACCATAGTTTCTACAAATTATTGTAGTTGGTATTCCTTGGTATATTGCCTACCTCATTCATCTTGATCATTATATTTGTTTATTTTATTAAAATGTATCGTTACGTAGTCATTGTCATAATAGTATAGTTTCATAATATGATAATGAACGCGAGCTATTAGCTTTGACTGATTAAAAGCTGGATATTGCTTGCTTACACCGTAATTTAGTCATGTATTTCACATGGAGAGGTGTAGACGTGTATCTTACAATATAATGTGGGATTTGCATGACCTTATAATCATCTAAAATACACATAGCATAAATAGTTAGTTAATTGAGTTGGTTTAATTGGTAAGCTGATTTTGTTTGACATTTAATGGGTTGTCCGTTCATATTTTCACCTTTTGTTCCACCTAATGCCGATCTTGTTGGACCATTAGCAATTAGTTTGTGTTCCCTTTTGTCCCAGCCCTTTTGTTTCAGTCTTTTATATATGATTTTTTAGTTGCATTTATATTAACGTTTTGGATAAAGCTAATAGAAACAGTTCAATTAACAATCTTCAAAAGACTTACATGAACTAAACGAATCCCTTGATTTATGTTTGAATATTCGTAGCTGATTCTTATATTATTCTCTTTCACAATGGATAATAATTAGTACTAGAACACAAGCAAAAGGAGATGTTCATAAGGTGAGCAACCCAAAGATGATCATGTGCGTAATTAAATGCATTCCCTCAAAATTAAAGTATTAAACAGCCGACTACTATGTTAAAATATAATTAAAAATTTGTTAAAACCGTGTCTTACTCGTTTTCTTGTGTACCAAGAAAAGCAACGGAAAGCCTTGATTTAATGGTAGCAGCTGAGCAACACACACACATCAACAGACAACACTCATTATTATCACATCAAAATAAATTAATGTCTACTCAAAGATTTTACAGATAAACAATGATCAAGAGAAGAACACATGAAAGTAAATGCAAATGCAAAGCATCTGCATATGTCAGTTTACAGAACCTGAAGGTTTTTGTGCTTGCAGAACTAATGACTGAAACACTAGTCCTATCACCCACAATGTTTTAACATTTACATTGGCTTGTTGTTGAGAAACGACTGAAAAAGAAGGAAACCTCGCCGTGGTCGGTGAAGAGGTACCTCGTGCCCTGCTCCATGTATTGTCACCAGGGTCAGTCCTTTGTAAACTTGGCTCCACCCACCAACCTGTTGTTACACACTTATACGTTAACTAACTCCACAAAGAACTAAAACTCTGTTTTGGGGTTTGTTGCTTTCGCGTACCTGTCCATTGTCGTACCAAGGGTACCATTTGGAGACTGGTTGTAACTTGAGGGCTCTAATGGAGTACCGAGTTCCAGTCACTGGAACCACTGAGTCAGTATCTCCACTGCATTCAAGATATCATCATCATAGTAAACAAACCTAGGTGGATACAAAAGACAGTTGAAAGAAACGAGACTTAAAGATAGATACCTGAAAACCCATATCCTGAGGCCTGCACCGATGAGCTCCTTGTAGATTGGAAGCATAGAGAGAGGAGAATCCGCCCATTTATCTCCAACAATGTCACTAAACACACACCACAAACTATGTCACTCTGAAAAGAAGAGAAAAGTTTAAATTGTAAAATTTGATAAAATTCATTAATTAGTTACCTGCATGTTTTCCATGGATAAGCAAGTCCAGTTGTATTAGCATGCATAGCCTTTTGAACCTCTGGAGAGTTGAAGTACATCCCGGAGTATCTCTCTGTGCAAGGATCATATGCTCTCCACATCCATGGCTGAGTCAAACAGTTTAATAATGAAACAAACAAACAGCTAGCAGAAAGATATTGAGATGTGACATTTTGTATCTAGCAAGAGGCATACTATAATCAGGCTACATCTAAAGTGTGTATTGATGGGAACTCACATGACGAACTCTCATGAAGCGTGACCTAAGAGCTTCAGCTTCCTTCTTACAAGTGGCAGTGTAAATGCTATAAGGATCAATATCTCCTTGCTCCTTGTCTGCAGCTTCAATAGCCTTGCTGCATTCAGGGGAAGGGTGCTCTGACGATACAAACTCACAGGTGATCCTTAGGTTGTGGTAAGTGAGATCAGATATCAACCCATGAGTCCACCAGTACTCAAACAACCCCACAAAATCATGGTAGTCATCAATCACAGCATTCCCCACCTAAAGAGATATAAACTGAATAAACACACAAAAACAAAAGAGTTTTGTGTGGTTTTAGTTTGCTTACAATGAAGCCTTTGAAGTTGATCGCCGGATTGTTTTTCCGGTGAACAATCTGTGACAACTGAGGAACATAGTGACCTGCATAGCTTTCTCCAGCAATGTAGAACTCTCTGTGCTTGTACTGCGGAAACCTCTCGAACCATTTCACAAGAAACACGTACGCATCTTCAGCTGCATGAAACAAACATTACAACATTGTAATATAGAGTGATGGTGATGAATGCATCAAAGATTCAAAGTGTCAAGAGAGGTTTCATATATACCTGTTCTCTGATCTCCAGCAGTGTACAAATCAGAGGTTGTATTCGTATACGAGAAACCAACACCAGCTGGTGATTCAAGAAACAGCAAGTTCGCCACTGAGGAAAACAAGAAACAGAGGAATCTTCAAGAGTGTGAACTCAACAGGAAAAAAAACAGAAGTCATTAGTCAACTAGACCATTGTGTCTGAAGTGCCTAGACGAAACTAATATTACATGATGTGGTTTCGGGAGTGGGAACTAACGGAAAGGAACTCAATAGAAATGGAGTCAGGGAGAGAGGTTATTACATTGGTTCCAAGCGTAAGGATTGTGGTAAAGTGTTTTGCCATCAGGGTTGATCCTAAAGGGTCCAATCTCCTCAGCAGCGCCAAAAGCTAAGGAGGAGCAGCCAGGGCCACCGTTGAGCCATAGAACAAGCGGTTTTGACTCTGGTTGTTGACTTGACTCGGTGAGCCAGTAGAAGAGCGCTCTGCCAGCTGACTCGTTGACCGTGACGTAGCCAGAGTAGTGAGAGAAGGAGACATCGTTGGGCTGACCTGGAAGATGAGAGATTCTGTCGGTTTCTTGCGCGTCTCTGCAGCAGGAGGAGAAAGGGAGTAGAACGAGGAGGAGGGAGACGACAAGGAATGGTCGAGACATGGTGAAATGATGTGGTGAAGATCTCAATGTTTTCATTACAAAAATGAAAAAAATCATTCTGAAGTAGTTGGGTGGTGGGTCCCTACAATTTTCAATAAGTGAGCCATAATAATACGAGTCGTTATTCTTTTAATGTTCATGTCCGTGGCATCGAACACGTTACCTAACCCTTTTAGTAGAGTACAAACTAGCCACTAGACCACCGAAAATAATCTGTCTCGGCTCCAAGTAAATATATTAGAAAATAGAAACAAACTCTAAAACCCTACAAGATTCATTTGAGAGAGAGAGAGAGAGAGAGAGAGACCTGAGAATCGTGCAAAATCGAAAACGGCGATGGGAAGATCAGCTCTGATTCACTTGATCCGCTCTCAATCTCGCCGTCTCTCTTCCTCCTCCTCCTCCTCCTTCACTTCAGGTTCTTTCTTCATCACTCTCCTCCTGTCTAATTACTAAAAACTTCTCTCGTGATTATGTTTTCACATTTTTCGATTTCAATGGTTAAAAGCACCTTTGCTTGATCTGACCTAATCTCCAATAAGCTTCGATTTGACTTTGACTTTGAGCATATCATCCAATCCACCATAGCTTCATTTGAATTGAGGAAAAGCATATTGAAGTATTAGCAGTTGTTTAAGGCAGTACATAGTTTAGGGTTCAATGCTATTTGATCTATATTAGTTTACTGACATTGTGTCTCACATTAAATGTTAGTATATAGTCACAGATTCATCAATCATCAGAAATCTTTATATATTTTACAGGATATGGCCGGACAATAGCAAGGACATGGTCACCACCATCAGTGATCCCTAAGGTCAGATTCCCAGAGACTCAATCTCTATACCAGAGAAGCTGGGCATCATCATCATCTAGAGCAAAGACTAGAGAATATGATGACGATGATGATGAGCACAAGATCAGCATCGGACCACAAGACAAGAAAGAAGACAATGATGGAAGTGTGGTTTACTACGGCCCAATCTCATCAACCATTAAGAAAGTCAAACTCCTCTCCCTCTCCACCTGCTGCCTCTCCGTCTCTCTCGGCCCTGTCATCACTTTCATGACTTCCCCCGGACTCAACGTGATCATGAAAGGTGCGGTTGCATCCACCGTGATCTTCCTCAGCGCTTCCACGACCGCTGCTCTTCACTGGTTCGTTAGTCCTTACGTTCACAAGCTGAGGTGGCAGCCTGGTTCTGATACTTTTGAGGTGGAGATGATGACTTGGCTCGCGACGTTTGCGCCGAAGACGCTGAAGTTTTCGGATATACGTTATCCGGACACGCAGAGGCCGTTTGTGAGTTTTAAGGCGGATGGGGAGTACTACTTTGTTGATGCGGAGCGGTGTGCGAACAAGGCGTTGTTGGCTAGGCTCACTCCTCCTAAGGATGGTCATGACTCTGCTTTCAAGAACCTGTGATTCTAGATTCCTTTTCTTTATCATTCTCTATGTTGGGTTTGTAACACTTTCGGATCCTTGGACTACAAGAGAATGCAGATAATAAAAGAGTTTTTAAATGCTAACACTTTTGGCACTGGCATTTTTCTTTCCAATTGTAAGGAAGTGAGTCCTTATTGTAAGACCTTCGAGAGAATATGTGTTTGGTTTTGAGTTAAGCTAACCATATAAGTCATCCCTGTTAAGAGTCTGATATCTACTTTCTTAGTTCAAGCTTTTTTTTTCATTAGGGCATGTGTGTTTCCTAGTTCCCTTTGCGTTCCTTCTATGCTTACGTCTGGTTGTTGTGTTCTCTCTATCATATACGAATGGATAAGTTGGTTATTTGTTTGGTACCCCATGACCAATAGGCTGCAATAGGGAAGCTGCTCTCGTTCTTGGCATCAGGTAGACCAAAATTAGTATTCGTGTGATCAATATCCTTGCATTATCATTGGTTTCATCAGGAATGGTCAAAACATAGGGTGAGTGTTGTGGCAGAGAAGGTGAAGGAAGCACACAAGAAATGATGGTTGCATTTTGCAAATCATCGAGATGCAGGTGGTAGTAGACGTTATGGTCGGCAAAATTAAAGGCGGCGGATCCCTCTTCTCTTCTGATACACATATCTTAAATCAAATACACTAACATTAGAATCATCTCTCTCTTTGTCGTAGCAATTCACTGTTGAGGTGAAAACCATACATCTTCGCAACACTAAAAAGGCTCAACTCTGAAAGAACCAACCACACATGACAAAAACACTAAGCAGGAGAGGTTGTTTTGTCATTTCAGTAAACGGTCCACTAATAATGGGAACAAAGCCCACGTGTCATGAGGCTCCACCGCCTTCTCACGTCAGCCTCTATCCATTCATAGCAACTCCATCCTCCACAAAAAAAACTTTTTTATCCTTTTCTGTAACTTATTATCTTATCTACAGTTTAAACTTTTTCTGCCATGAGGAAAAATCCTCTCAGCCCTTTATCAAATTTAATAGTTAATTTTTATTAACTTTGAATTATTAAGAATGTCTAAAACTGGGTTATAATAGGAGAGACTCGGTCATGATTTTAAAATTTTAAATACGTTAAAAAAATCATTATAAATATCTTTGTCTAAAATATCCACGTCTTTATCTTCTTCTAATTTCTTTTTAAAATTTTTATTTTTTCCATAAAAGAAAAAAAACAAAAGGGTCATCATCGTTTCATGGTTGCCTCTTCTTCTTCTTCTCACTCCCTTCCCACATCTGCTCTCTTCTCTCTCAACTCTAACCTTTCGAAAACCTTCCATTTCCACTCCATTTTCGATTCCTTCAGACTCTCCCTCGTATTCTCTCGCTCAGCTTTCCATTAATCCTCAGATTAATATCCGAACCGCATCCGAAGAATCATTTTGTTTCTAGGGTTTAACTTTAACGAGCTCGTCTCCTCGATTCGATTTTGAGCTATCCCAATTGAATGGTGCAATGGTGTCATCGAACGACCCAATCGAGACGATGTTCAATTCAATCCAAGTAGTGAAAGACGCTCTCCTCCCCATCGAGCTCGGCGTCAAGAAGGCAGCCAGAGACATCGAGAGTTGCTGGGTAAGCAAAGAGAAGGACTTTCGTTTAGGAAGAAACAGGAAGAAGCGGTTGTTGTCTGCTAGTGAAAATGTTCAGTGTTTGGTCAGTGAAGAGAGGAAGAAAGGTTTGTCCTTTAAGATCCCTCTGAAGCTGGTGAATAAGAAGAAAGATGATGGTGATGAGTCTTGTACGAATTGCTTTAAGTTTGCTATGACTTGGTCTTTGTTGGTTAGTGGGTTTGTCCATGCTTTACCTGTTCCTTTTAAGATAGGCAAGAAGAGGGTTCATGATGAGAAGAGTCTTAAACAAAAGGCTTCGTTTGCAAACCGGAAAGAGATGAGGAAGAACCAGGAAGTGAATCCTTTTTCGATTGAATGTGCAATGGGTTTTGTTGTTGAGATGTTGGCTCATAATCTCCACAAGCTGGATCAGTTCATCCAGGACAGTTCAAAGGCTGAAACTAGTCCACTTATCTTTAACATATGGGATGCTAGGAAACTTGATGTGAATGGGTTTCTGGGGAACCTGATGTTTGCTAGAGTTGGTGATGTGGCGTCAGGTATAGTTGGTCTGGCGTCTCCTGTGAGTGAAGATGGTGATGAGAGTAACGTTGGTAAGGAGGAGAGTGTTGCTGATTCTCCTCCACAGAGCTTGGCAAGTGGACTGCTGAGTATACCTTTGTCTAACGTGGAGCGTTTGAAATCCACATTGTCTACTATTTCGTTGACGGAGCTTATTGAGCTTTTGCCCCAGTTAGGACGACCTTCAGGAGACCATCCGGACAAGAAAAAGCTAATATCTGTTCAGGATTTTTTCAGATACACCGAGTCTGAAGGTATGAATCATCCATTGTTTGTTTATACTATAGTTATTCCATTTCATCCATTATAACTCTGTGGCTTCCAGGGAGGAGGTTCTTTGAAGAATTAGATAGAGATGGTGATGGTAAAGTAACATTGGAAGATCTGGAAATTGCAATGAGGAGAAGAAAATTGCCTAGAAGATACGCCAAGGAATTCATGAGACGAGCGAGGAGTCATCTTTTCTCGAAATCATTTGGTTGGAAGCAGTTTTTATCATTGATGGAACAGAAGGAGCCAACCATCCTCCGTGCCTATACTTCTTTGTGTTTGACCAAGTCTGGTACACTTCAGAAGAGTGAGATAATGGCATCACTAGATAACGCAGGACTTCCTGCGAATGAAGAAAACGCTATAGCCATGATGAGGTTCTTGAAGGTTGATACCGAAGAGTCAATCTCATATGGACATTTCCGTAACTTCATGGTTTTGCTGCCGTATGAGCGGTTACAGGATGATCCTCGGTAATTATAAATCTTTGTTGTAGAACACTTTTAAACGTTTACTTTTTGCTGTCCTACTAATGATGATTGATGCTATTTTGCTCTTGTAGTAATATCTGGTTTGAAGCTGCTACCGTTGTTGCTGTTGCACCTCCCGTGGCCTTACCTGCTGGAGATGTTCTGAAATCTGCATTAGCGGGAGGACTTGCCTCTGCTCTCTCCACTTCCCTATTGCATCCGATTGACACAATCAAGGTGAGTCCTCTTGTTGCCTTTGCAACTGAATATGTTTGTTAACTCGCCCTGGTGGCTTGTGGCGTACTGTTGAGTTGATTGATTCATTGTTCATTTTCGTTACCAGACACGTGTGCAAGCATCAACCTTATCGTTTCCTGAAGTAATAGCAAAGCTTCCGGAGATTGGTGTCAGGGGAATGTATAAGGGTTCTATTCCAGCAATTCTAGGACAATTTTCAAGGTTTTTTCAGTTGTTCCAACTCAATGATGTTTGACTTTTATAATTTTTGTTTCCAGTGTGTCTTATTATCTTTCATTGTTGTAGCCATGGCCTGCGGACAGGAATATTCGAAGCAAGTAAACTTGTGCTGATCAATTTTGCTCCCAATCTCCCAGAAATTCAGGTAATGGTCACACTGTATTCATTGCTTGGGTCATTATGGGTTCATATAGATATTGCATTACTGAAGAAGTTAGTATTGCTTTTCCTACATAACTCAGAACTGCTTTTGTCCTCCATAGTGATATGTCATCTACTAGGTGAAATTTATACTAGATGCATCCTGCAAACATCCAATATGAAGGCAATTTCATTGCTATACGTAGCTTCTTTAATGCTTCTTTAACACTTTATGCTCACTTTGTTGCATCTCCTTTCTCATAAAGTAGTAACTAGTTATGTTGAGGTCTCTTGAATTTTATATGCTCGGTTTGGTAAAGTTGCATCATCTGCAGTTGTGCTTTTTGTTCTGTGTTTTGCACTCAAGTGAGAAATGTTGGGCATTTGGTGCAGATTCAATCGATTGCATCTTTCTGCAGCACACTATTAGGCACGGCAGTGCGGATTCCATGCGAGGTGCTGAAGCAACGGTTACAGGCTGGCATGTTTAACAATGTAGGGGAAGCCATTGTAGGGACGTGGAAACAAGACGGTCCAGGAGGGTTTTTCCGTGGGACAGGCGCAACTCTTTGCCGTGAAGTTCCACTATACGTTGTTGGCATGGGACTGTATGCAGAGTCCAAAAAGGTAACAAAGAACCGAGATAATCAAAATAGTCAATTAAGACTCCGTAAAAACCGAGATGATAAAGATTTTGTGATGTTTTTGTAGATGGTGGCGCAAGCGCTGGGAAGAGAACTAGAGGCATGGGAGACAATAGCGGTTGGGGCGGTGTCAGGAGGTATAGCAGCGGTTGTGACAACGCCGTTTGATGTGATGAAGACTAGAATGATGACTGCAACACCAGGGAGGCCCATCTCGATGTCAATGGTTTTTCTCTCGGTTCTGCGTCACGAGGGACCGCTTGGTTTGTTCAAAGGAGCAGTCCCGAGGTTCTTCTGGGTGGCTCCTCTTGGTGCCATGAACTTTGCTGGATATGAACTAGCCAAGAAAGCTATGCAGAAGAACGAGGAAGCTTTGGTGGCTGATCAGCTTGGTCAGAAGAAGCTTTGCTAATGGTCTTTTTTTTTGCATTGCTTTGCTTTGCTGCTACGAAGTTTTTTTGGGGGGGCAGCTTGAGCCGGAAGAGACTACTCTTTGTTAAAATGCTACTTTGCAAATTTTGACCCCAAAAAAATTGGTTGTTTTGTTGTGTATCGAAGACAATTTTCATCTTATTAGTTACAAAACTTACATTTGAAAAGGTTATTGCTTAGAACATTTTCAAAAGGCACTTTATAATTTAAATATGACATTTGTTGTCATCCAAAAAAGTTTATAAGAACTTGGTATTTGTATTTGTATTTTAGTGACTCTTACAGTTAAAAATTATATTAAAACAATTTAAAGAAAAAGAAAATGGAAAGGTAGGATGAAGATTAGTGAGAGAATAAAGTCTAATGCATGACAAAAAGTAAAATTTCCTAGATTCTACTAAAATTCAAGATTGGTGAGAGAGATGAGGTCCAATGAATGTCACAAATTGAGTTTCCAAGATTTTATTATCTTCTTAAAATATTAATTATATATATATATGCTTATAAATAGACATGGACTATATAGCAAGTGTCACACACCACCATAACTTTAGTGAAAAATGAAGTCTAATATCGGAGGTCAATCTCCATTCGTAAACTCCTCCTCTTCTTCTTCGTCATCTGAATTTGATCAGTGGTTAGAAGACGAGAATGAAGCAATGGAGATCGAAGAGCAAATCTTAATCAACATGATAGCAAGAAATAACTATGTAATTCACCATCTCCTCACCCAACAAAGCGATCAGGTAAGTCAGTCGATCGAGAATATATATTCATGGAGTTAGACAGAGAAAATAATGCTCACTGTAATTTGTATAATTATTATATTTCCATTTTGACCCCATACTATTTAAATAGACAAGAAAACCCCAATTGAGTTATCTTATTGAGTGAATAAGAAAGCTCGCATCTTCACTTTCGTCATCTTGTGGTGAGAGAACCAGGCAACAATGGCGGAATCTCCGGTGGAAGTCAACCTCATCCCGATCGAAGCTACACCCGAAAGCTTCGCAGATTACGGTCAAATCATCGAAGCCTCCTCAGATGGTGATCGCTTCGGTCCTAACGATGCTCAGTTAGATCTCTCCAGAGGAATCCCACGGTACTCTCTCTCTCTCTCCGATCTCTCTATCAAAATCAATATGTGTTTGGTTATATTTGTTCCAAATAAAGACAAGACTTATATAGTTAGCTGTCTAGTTTCCGTTTGTGTCTTTTTGTTTAATAATCAGCGTTTCTTGTTACTCTTCGTAGTTTTTATATCATGCGGCTCGAAGGTCGAACCTTGGGCTTCTCCACGATCACTCACCACGCGAACGTGACGCAGTGTCTTGGATCAGTAGGAGGTCACGTTTGGTATCTTGGCGTAGCTAAGCCATCTCTTATTGCTGATGGAGAAAGAGTTGGAGATAATAACGTAGAGTCAGGGTCCGGCGGACACCTGTACTCTCCTCCTACGGTTGAAGAGGTGCGCGTCTTCAGGTTTTCAGGACCGAAGTTTGTTAAACTGAACCGTGGCACGTGGCATGCTGGACCTTTGTTCAGTGAGAGTTCCATGGACTTCTATAACCTAGAGCTTAGCAACACAAATGTGAGTGTTGAAAAAAAAAAGTGAATTAAAGTGATTTTGGTGTTTTTTTTTAACATTTGTTGGTGTGTTGTTGTGTTCACAGGAGGTGGATCACACCACACATAGTTTCAAGAAGAAGAATGGGGTCATCTTCCGGTTTGAGGATAGCACGTCATCGTCCTAAGTCAAAATCCTATATGGTTGATCACTGTGGTTCTCTGTTTTCATGTCTTGTAAGCAAAACAAAGTGAGAAACGTTTTTCTTGTATTCAAATGTTCCAAGTCTGTCTGTGTGTACAAATTGTAAACTCCTCTAAATATTTTCATCTATTTGACTCACTATCCCCAAAAAAATCCCCCAAACTAAAAAACAATAGTTTCCGAACCTAAATCCCCACAGAGATGTACCATAACAACATAAAAAGTCTGAAGGAAGAACAACTCTTCAACCGAACCACCAAGCTAATCTATATCGGTCATTGACACCTCAGCTGATTGTGTTGCTGTTTCACTTCCAACTCTTCTTCGGTAGAACAGAACATAGGCCGTTGAGCTCACGATCTGTGACTCGTTTACTTGTGAAACATGAATGTCGTTGAAACAATACCACTTGTTGTCATCATCAATCAACTACTGCCCAAGGAACATATATATATATATATAGGTTAATTAGATAAAAAGAACTCATCAGGAAGCAGAAATAAAAGAAAAAACAAATTAGATAAGTTGAAACCTTAGCGTAGGTAGTGTAGTGGCCAACAGCAATTCCATAGTGATGGTTGCTCACTGCATACAGCTCATACATGTGTGACTCTCCATCCTTCAAGTACTTGCTCATGTCTAGATCGTTGATTGGGAAATCCACATACGTATCTATCTTCTTCATGAAGTAGTTGGTTGTCTTGAACCGTGTTAAATGGAACACGAGAATCTCTGGCAGCTTCCAAAGGTCAAGCTTCTTGCTAGCTTGCTTATTCTCTTTGCATTCCGTACATTTCCTGTTTCATAAAAAGATGGTCAAAGGCCTTCAAAAAGACCAAGCTTATTGCAACAATCACAGAGTTCAAAGGAAAGGGACGAGTGGGAGTGCTATTACCACATGTTATTCGGTTCTAGAGGTTCTTCTGCTAGATATTCCTCCAAACAAGAAAGCAGAGAGGTTGACCTCTTAAGCAAAGGTAAAGACAAGCACGTGAAGGAGGCATAAGTGGTTGCTGTGTTCCCACAAACTGGACAAACCAGAGTTGACTTGCTTTGACCCTTGAAAGATATATATCACAAACAGGTCAGGAATATATATATAACAGACCAGAATCTTCCAGGTAAGAGATGATACTTACTTGGCAGACGTTAACTATGTCAGAGACTTCATGCAGCCTACTTAATAAGCAAATAAGCAGTTCCTGAAGCAAACATTATATTATACATCATTAAACACAGGGACCAAAAGCATAAGTTCAACTATGCACATTGTTAGAGGGGAAATGAACTAACATGAGAATCGTGTTGATCGTAACCAGTAAACTGCGGAGCAGCTTTATCCAGTTTCTTCTTGAAAAAGCTCGGTGCAACTGCCTTGTTTCCTGACGACGACCATAGTTCCTTCAACAGCTTACCAAACGCCTTAGCAAGCTCACCCTGATGAGAGTAATCTCGCAAGAAGTATTGACGTATGGGAGGTGTGTGTGCCAAACACTGAAGAGTGCTATTCATGTAGCAGGTGTTTCCCAAATTAACCAGTCCTGCTAATCCTGAAGAATCTGTTTCAAGAAGAATCTGCAGCAAGTCGTTTAAGCAAAGATGCGTCAGGAATATCAGATAAAGACCTGACAGACTCTTTTGTCTGCTAGATACTTACATCTTGGGTGATGTGAAGACCTGACTCTTCAAGGCTCTTGTTAGATAAAGGATGCAAGAGTTTGCCTTTACTCATGTTGAAGTAATCATAGATGCGAGCCTGCTTCATATATACATAATCATATATCAATGTGAAGCAAAAAAAAAGAACAAAATCTCCACAGAGTTCAATCAAAATACACACACCTTTCCTTGAGATACCTTCTTCATAGCACAAACCTTGTCATAAAGCTCCCTTATGGAGGCCTAATAACACACAAACAGGTAAAGGAAAGAACCCAAAAGTGGGAGGAGCCTTATAATGTCTCATATATACCTTTTTGGCAAACGTATATGAGTTACATTGTCATCCTCTCTTGAATCTGACAAATAAAGGTCGATCAAGGTCCTTGGTATTGGAGGACCTCCGTTATACCTGAAAAAAATGAAAAACAATCAACAAACAGGAGACCATGCATGAGCAGAGAAGATTAAATAAAGATTCTCTGACTCACCATTCAAGAAGAGTGTTCCAAACTCGATGAGGAACAAGAAGGTAATCTTCGTCTTCAACCATTAATCTACTAGTTTCGGTGATATCATCGTTACTAATCGGTCCAGGCTTTGGAGATGGAGCTCCAGCTCCTCCCCCAACATATCTCTCCCAGCTTGTGTACCACCTGATACACAAAACGTTAATCTATAAGACTGTGTTCCTCCTATGAATGAGCTCGCTCACAAAAGAAGAATCAAGATTTTGGAAAAAAGAGACCTTTTGGAGATGACGAAGTAGGAGGAGTCTTGTTCGTTGATGCTGGTCGTAGTCAGTTCCGAGACGATACGTTTCTCTTCCTCCGGGAAACGAATGACGGCGTTTTCGGCCGTGAAAGCTGTCGAGTTAGGGATCGTCATCTTCGAAAGATCAGTGAGGATTTACACCAGAGAAGAAAGAAAAACCAAGTCTTGGTTTTTTCAGAAGAGAGTGCAGAGACTCTTTGAATTTTCAATCATCCTTTTCTTTTCTTTCTTTTCCCTCTAATTTCGTTTTATGTCTTTTCTTCGACGTTAATTTTCTTATAACTATCAGACATAATCCATAAAAGCCCGTAAATGACAGTTTCTTTGCTCAAATTCGCTCATAGGCCCAAATCTAGTCCAAAAGTAAAGAGTAGAAATTTGATCTTAAGGGTAGCAATTTGATATTTTAACTTAATATTATATTATTTAAAACTTTATTTTCTAAATCCAAAATTCTGCATTCTAAATCTTGATCTTTCAAACCTTAATCACCATTTCCAAAGAACTAAACCATAATTATTAATTAATTAATCATATATATATATATATATTAATCCTTTAATAAAAGTTATTTAAATCATTTTGTGGGCTATTTTTATTCAAAACAATCTCCTATAAAAACCAATTAAAATAGTTTTATAGATTAAATTCGATATAAATTCAAGTTTTTTTTGTTTGAATTTGATTCAAATCTCAGATTCAGTAGTAATAAATGTCCATAAAGCCTAGGCTTGATTTCTTAAAGTTCTTGAACTTGCATTTCAAATCCAAAAAAAATCTCCTGATTTAGTTTTATAAAAAGAAAGAATCTCTTGAATATTCCCTTGGCAAATTAAAAAACGAAATTAGGTGTTTCTAGACTAAATGCTATGTGTATTTTACTATTTTACTTAATTAACTAAGATTTTAGAAAAAGAATATTCGGTGGTACACTACTACTGACAGGTGATAGGCTAGTAGATACGCTACACGTATTATCTCCTACACTCGTCAGGATCATCGGATCTCTATCGCATTAAACTAAATAAAGGCAAGCGACACGACACATATGGTCCGATCTCAAATCTGTGGTCCCTTCTTCTCCTCCTTCTCCCTCTGAATCTCTCGCAACATTGTGTAGAATCTCAAGTAAATCATGGAGAGGCTAACATCTCCTGCTCGTCTCATGATAGTCTCGGATCTTGATCATACCATGGTAAACCAAAAAAAAGGCACCATTTTAATGATAAAGGTTCTGTCTTTATTGATGGGTCATGTCCGTTACACGTTAATTGTTGCTCCAGGTTGATCATCACGATTCTGAGAACCTCTCTTTGCTCAGATTCAACTCGCTCTGGGAACACGCTTATCGCCACGACTCTCTCCTCGTCTTCTCGACCGGAAGATCACCGACTCTGTACAAGGAACTCAGAAAGGAGAAGCCTTTGCTGACCCCTGACGTCACAATCATGTCTGTAGGGACTGAGATTACTTATGGTAACTCCATGGTTCCTGATCATGGTTGGATTGATACCTTGAATCATAAATGGGATTTGGGGGTTGTTAAAGAAGAGACTGCCAAGTTCTCTGAGTTAACTCTTCAGGTACTGAAACACAAAACAAAAAGTTTGTATCTTGCAATCTATTTGTTAATGAGACAGTGACAAGAGTGTGTGGTTGGTTACTGTAGGCAGAGACTGAGCAGAGGCCTCACAAGGTTAGCTTTTACGTTGACAAGAGTAAGGCTCAGGAAGTGACCAAGGAGCTGTCACAGCGTTTGGAGAAACGTGGGGTGAGATTTGCTTTTGATAGTGTTGTAGTAGCAACCATAGTTCTAAAAATCGGTCTAGGCAGCAAATAGATGAAAAAATATTCTTTAAATTCGTTTTATACTACTCTAATCAGTTTAAATTGGTTTGAACAGTTCTAAATCAGTTTAAATCGATTTAAATAACTGTTTAAATCATTCTTAATCAGTTTGAACAGTTCTAAATCAGTTTAAAAATTTAAATCGATCTAAATTAGTCTAAATATGTTAAATTAAACAATAATGTTAGTATAATTCTACAAATTTGTCTAATTTATTTTGTTTTCCTTGAGATGATTGATTGTCTGTGTGTGTTTGTATCAGTTGGATGTCAAAATAATCTACAGTGGAGGAATGGATTTGGACATCTTACCACAAGGCGCTGGAAAGGGACAAGCGCTAGCTTACCTCCTCAAGAAGCTCAAGAGTGAAGGAAAGCTCCCTGTTAACACTCTCGCCTGTGGAGACTCCGGGAACGATGCTGAGCTCTTTAGCATTCCTGATGTTTACGGCGTCATGGTAAGCAATGCACAAGAAGAGCTGTTGAAGTGGCATGCTGAGAACGCTAAAGACAATCCGAAGGTGATCCATGCGAAGGAGAGGTGTGCAGGTGGGATCATACAAGCCATTGGCGAGTTCAAGCTCGGTCCAAACCTTTCTCCGAGAGATGTCTCTGACTTCTTGGAGTGTAAGGTGGAGAATGCGAACCCTGGTCATGAGGTTGTGAAGTTTTTCTTGTTCTATGAGAGGTGGAGACGTGGTGAGGTTGAGAACTCGGAGGTGTATGCGGCGAGTCTCAAGGCTTCTTGTGTGAGTGTTTAAATAGAGTTTTGATAAATGTATTTGCAGTGAAATAACTAGAGATTGCCTTTTGTTGTCAGCAACCTGGAGGTGTGTTTGTACATCCATCTGGTGCTGAAAAATCTCTGATAGATACCATTGATGAGCTGAGGAAGCACCATGGAGACAAACAAGGGAAGAAGTTTAGGGTTTGGGTTGATCAAGTGTTGGCAACAGAGACTTCTCCTGGGACATGGATTGTAAAGCTTGGTAAATGGGAGCAGAGTGGTAAAGCCTAAATCTCTGCATCATGTTATATAACTCAAAAGCTATGTGAACCTAAATTCACTTTCTCTTGCAGGTGATGAACGCATAGGCTGCAACACGACTGTCAAATTCACAGCAAAGGTATGATGAGATTGTGTAATAAGAGTAGCTCGTGGAGTTTTGTTGATATGATTGTATGTATTGTGGAATGTGCAGGAAGGGGAAGGGTTGGTGTGGGAACATGTAGAGCAAACTTGGTCGGAGGAATCAAAGTTGAAGGATGATAGCAGCTGGATCATCTGAATCACCCAATCTGTGTCCAGATTATGACTACTTTCTCTTTCTTCTCTTATGAATCTCAGCCATAAATCATTGGGGCTTTGGCTTTAACACACGAGGTCCAAATAAAACATTGCCTTGTTAAAACTTGGTGCTTAAAACTCATCTACTTAATACATCTGTTATCTATATCTCCAAGTTAAATCTGTTTTCTTTAACCCTTTTGGACTCGGTAATGGTTTCTGTTTCTTTTCCAACAAGCAACACTTTCTTCCTTCTCATAGCAGCACAAACGGTTTGAGCATATCCTTATATATAGTTTATAAAAAAAAATCATTGGAGTCTAGAGATTTGTTGTATAGATAGGAAGAGTTATGCTTATATAAGAAGTTCAAAGTGTCCTAATCCACTATAAACCCTAATTGGACTTGGAAAGATATGATAATCCTTAAAAAAGGATTTGGGAAAGAGTTTTCGGAAGCACTGCATATGATTTCAATCTACACACTTGGAGTAGTAACATTACATAGCCTGGACTGGAATCATTTTATTTTAGTACAAAGTTCACCTACCACGGCTTTAATTTTCGTTGTTTTTCATGTTTCCACTTTCAATAAGAAAAGAAATAAAATAAAGACAGTTTTATTAGTTGGAAAAGAGCAGTGTTATTATCAATGAAGAAGAATACCATTCGTCTCTATACTTTTCTACATCACAATGCTTCTTCCCCTTTCTTCGAAACTCCTATCATGTCACCACCATATCTGCTCTCATATTAACTAACACATTACCAAAATTCAGGAAAGAAGATGGAGAGCTCAATAGGGTTTATGACAGTCTTTGCCGTCTCTGGAAGCGTGGTGCTCCTTGCAGCTCATTTACACAAGCGTCTCTTGTCCTGTTACATGCAGAAGCTTGAACTTCAGTTTGGTACAAAAAATTTTCTCTCCCAATTTTTTTGAGTCCATGCATGTAACATGTTCGTGTTTTAGTTAAACTTTCTGAATCTTTTTTTTGCTAAACAACTTTCTGAATCTTCTGATCTTATTTATAGAAAAAAAACATGCGTAGATATGAAGAAACAAGAAGAAGGAGAAAAAGGTAAGTTTTGCAGACGATGTGATGGAGCCGTTAGGGAACAACATAGAGTATCGCCGCCGCAAAAATAAGAAATCAAAATTGGAGGACGGAGGAACAACCAGAAGAAGCTCACAAAAGAGTCGAGTTTTCTAACAAGTTAACTCTCATTCAGTATCAATACTATTAATTCTCCAGCATGACCCATTAATAATAGTGGTATCCAAAAAAAATCTGCATCTAAATTTTCTGAATTAAATACATATACTTTTACATCTAATTCTATAACTGTAATCGCCTTTTATTAATAATCAACGCATCATTTGTAACTGCCCCCCCCCCTCCAAAAAAAAGTTTCGGTACCACCTCTTTTTTTCTAATACAAATATTATCGACAGCTATATATAATAACAAA
>OVBX01000216.1:0-50404 GCA_900406325.1 Erucastrum elatum | reverse complement strand
TAATAATTTTTTTGTTATCTGCTAGATGTTAGGTGACTTCGAGTTCACACATATTTGGTTAGTGGCTTCAAAATATGGTGCATCTATGAAGAACTACGGAAAAAGACGGAGCTGTTATTAGGGTAGTTCAAATCCCTGTTTCCTAATTGTGATGATTAACATTTTTTTCTCCATCTGAGTAATATAATTCTTAGTCACCATCAATTCTATGTGTTTAGAAGACCAGTGTGGTTGTCGTTAAAGACCAAAAGCATGAGAAGAAGGTATGAGTCACACCACATATCGTAGTCGAAAATAAGAACATCAGACACATTGATTCACATTCGTTGTTTCCGAAAGTGGTGGTTAACTTGGAGGCATCTCAATAACATTTACGTTAGCTGGCATTTTTTAGTTACTTGTTTTATCTATGTATTAGAATTTACTAATTCACGCTCATCTAAAATAAGAGACTCAATTTATGTTTATCTAATATGAATACTTAACAACTAACAATTTATTTACTAACACACTAAGAGATTACATGCTTGGTATACAATCACTAACTCTCACACTTTTCTATCCTCTATAGTTTCACTCGGATGTATACTAACGCATAACCACTGATATTTAAATTAACAGCTAAGACAATTGTTAGCTACTAATGTCATAAGTGTAAATTGAATTCATCATTTGTCTTCCCTTTAGAAGAAATTGCAGACATTTAACTTTAGTTAAAGACCAGTGTCGAATTCGTAAGCAACACATATACATAAGGATTTAGCCACTAATGATTTAATTAATAGTTACAATCATGTGTAAAGTATGAATAATGTTAGCGATAATTTATAATGTAGCAGATAACATTTTACTTATACATCCAGAATATTGTAACTGTTAAATTTGTTGTTATCGGCTGTTTATGACGCTGGTTCACAATATTTACATGGATGTCTTAAGTTCCATTGAAATCTCGAAATATAAATGATGGCCTTTTCCGCTTCCCCACCGCCACTGAATCTCCACGGTAGGTATATGTGGAGTATGATGAAACCGAAGTATTTATTTCAACACTTATTAAGATAATTTCTATGAAAAAATAGTAGAATATAAAGGATATTTGAGAAGAATTGACAATACGCAAAGAAAAAGATAGATGATAAATCTGTTATTGAGAAGGTGATTAAGAGAAAGAAGATGGTGAACATCAACATTAGGAAAGAGAGTGTGGAGAAAAGCTGAGGAAGAATAAATTATTAAAATTTGTTTTTTTTGTGGTTTATGATCACTTACCCATGACAGTGAGAAAATTATTACGGTTACTAGTAAAAGACTATAGTCATTTATTTAGCAACGTGGCACATAGTAACAAACAATAGGAATCTATAATTGTACTTGTGCATATCACACCGAATCAAAACACGATGACCTTTTTGCCTTACGTGTCTAGACTATAGGGGTAAAAGGGGAATGGGGGACGCAAATATCTAAAGTACAGACGAGTTCTTTTTGTTTTCGGGTAGTTTCTTAATTTTGTACCGATTCAAGTATATTGGCCTAATTCTCTCTTGATAGTAAGTTTGTAAAAAAAAAACTCAATAATAAAAGATTGATATTCACATCACGAGAATAGATTTCACTAATGAAACAACAATGAGTTATGTGGAGGAGGTGTTGTGTAGTGGTTCACAACTAAAATCAAATTTTTGTTTGAGAGAAGTATATACTTATAGTTTTTGGCGTTACGTTTTATGTTGAGGTCTTTAGGAATATTTGATTACGTAGTTAAATCTGCCTATCTTTGCGTTGCTAAAGGCATTATAAATGCGACATCAATTAAAGAAAAAAAAAAGAGAGGGGTTGTTGATCGGAAATTCGGAATGGAATCACGAATCACGCGTGTTATTACCCTCTTCAAAAGCATTCAAATTGAATTAAAAAGTTTCGCATTTATCACTCAATCACATTCTCTCCTATATTTTCGCATCTACCAAATTGCAAATCTCACTTAAAATTTTGTTTTATTCTCAAATCTCACTTGTTTTAGTCCAATATAATAATACCCCAGGCCCGTTACAAACCCATCGGAGAGCAAAACTTTTTGATTAGTAATTAGGCATTAGGTACAACAAATGTTAACCGTCTACATCTCAGCACCCTACTTTCCTTGTGTGTGTTTAATGTCTTGAACACATTCCTCCTCATATACTCGGCCTTCACTGCTCTCTATCGTTCGATCCACCATTCTCAAGCTCCGTTTGTTATTACGCGGTAAGATTATCTTCTGATTTTTTTCCCTACTTTGCTGTGAAATAGAAATCGCTAGGGCTCTGGGAAGATCCATGAGTTTTACTTTTTTCTTTTTTTACTGGATCACGAGGAGGAGACGCTCCTCGAAAACGTCGTCGTTCTAGTTTGAATATATATAAGAGCAGTTGAAGTTACTAATAAGTATATGACGTAATTTAGATCGTCGATCGAACTTCACGCCTGGGGGGTTTGATTTCCCCCGATAGCTCTGAAAAACGCGTTGCCGACAAACGCATTTAGGTGAAGTTCGCGCGGTTGGATTTGAGAGAACGCGTTAGCGTTTTCCCTTTCTTGCATACTCGAATCCGAATCGCTACCGTTTTTTTTTTTGTTTATTGTGGATTTCGCTCTTGTCCTCCTCCTTGGTTGAATGATTGGTTTAGGTTTTTCGTTATGTGATTCAATCATAGAGAGAGTTGTATGATGATTCTATTGAATCTGATTTTGCATTTCCTTTTTCGAGTAATCATAAATCTCATGGTTTAGTGATTCTGAGGGCTGATCTAGCGCGTGTGTGTTTTTCTCACAGCAACCATGAATATGCCGTTGTTGGATATCCAACCACGAACACTCAAGTTTGTAGGTAAGATTTTGTCATTTATCACTTGCTTAAGGGAATGATATCATTAGTTACTTCAGATACTAGACATTAAGGTGTTTGTTTTCGCTGAGGAACTTTTAAATGAACTTCTTGCTTTTGGATTTGTGTATGGTGTAATTATATGTGAAATATATTTGCCTTTGCTTTTTCAAATCATCTGTAATTGTTATTTTAGTTGATCTGAAGAAGCAGAGTACCTGCGTGGTTCAGCTTACCAACACAACTCATCTTTTTGTTGCTTTTAAGGTCTAAACACACATCTTTTTTTCTCCATCTTCTTTTGTCTATTTTTTTTTTTCTGGATAAGACTGCTAAATAAGTTGTGGTTTTGGTATTTTTGACAGGTCAAAACTACATCACCGAAGAAGTACTGTGTCCGTCCAAATGTTGGCGTTGTTGCACCAAACTCAACATGTGAATTCTCTGGTATGCCAACGCTTCTTATCCTTTTTGAACAATGCTTAGTATCTTCCTACATATATTTCTTCAGTCGGTGGGATAAGGTGTTGTATGATGTTTACTGGTGTGGTAAATGAACTGAAATGTATAGATTTGTCCTTTGTCCCTCAGCGTTTAGACATTGTCTTAGGAACCTAAACCTAGGCTTTCAGAGTTAAAACTGTAGTTGTCCAAAAGGGAAGATGTATTTGCTCCGGATTGGAATTTGTAATCAAGTTTTTGTGTCATTGCAGTCATTATGCAAGCTTTCAAAGAACCACCTCCAGATATGGTTTGCAAAGACAAATTCCTAATCCAGAGTACTGCTGTGCCTGAGGATACAACTGATGAAGACATCACAGCTAGCATGGTAATCCTTCTGAGCCTCTCTCTATCCTGAAGTTTGGTTATTTGTTCTTTCAATTATGTGTGTGTATCTTCATTCGTTTATTCTTGGCAGTTCTCCAAAGCGGAAGGCAAACACGTTGAGGAAAACAAACTGAGAGTCACTCTAGTGATGCCCTCTGACTCACCTGTACTATCTCCTATTAAGGGGACACTGAAGCAGGAAGCAGTATATGAAGATTCCATCGTCAAGGATCGCTTACATGGTCAATCAGAGACTCTTCCTCCACAATATGTAAGAAGATTATTTACGCTTTTCACAGCAAGCTTTTTTTGAGAGTTTGGTTAATATATATGAAGAGTAATCGCCAAGCAGAGTGTGTAGTTCTTTCCCAGCAAGTCCCTTTTAGCTTAGGCAGTTTCGTATTCTTGTTTGTTTATGTTCAGTTCAATCTTTATTTTTTCTAGGAGAGTGAGATTGTAAAGGAGCCTAGGATGGTTGGGCATGATGATGAATTAAAGCAACCAAATAAGGGAGGCATGGATTTTATTGAAGAACTGAATCCTGCTAGTGACTTGAAGGCAACTAAAGGCGGCTACGATACATTGAAAATGGCAAAGGAAGCTGATTCTGATCCTATTAGGTCTCATAAGGATGCAGATAATGGAAGGGGAATAAAGGCAACACAAAATTTGGATGCTCGCACGAATATGGCTATGGATCTTTCTGCGGATCAAGAGTTTGCTAATGGAAAAACCTCAGCCAACACTGTGATGAATCCTGAAGAACCAATGATGCATAGGGACAGAGACATTGCCCAGCTGCAGAAAACAGATGCTCAGAATATCAAAGCAGTGGACGAGTATAAGTTGGTTAAAGACATTGAAGAGATGAAGCTCAAAGTCAATGCTCTCGAATCCAAGCTAAAACAGGTTTGGTTATCAAATATAGAAGTCCATGACTTTAGGTGCAGTCTTCTAATCTTCTATGCACTGTTAACGAGTTAAAAACCTAATGCAGGCTGATTCAACCATTTCGAAGCTAATGGAGGAGCGGTCTATAAGCTCCCAACATAGAGAAAACTTGCAACAAGAACTGGTGAGAGTATAGCTAGTAATGACCGACTTACATAGCTGTTTATTCTTATAACCGAGCCATAAACAAAGCTTGTATTTGTGATGGTGATTCAGGCGGAACTGAGGACGAAGAAGATAGTGAAAGAAGTGCACATTGGGTTCCCTCTGCTGTTTGTATGCGTGGTGGCATTCATCAGCATCGTTATCGGGTACTGTCTGCGCACTTGACTGCTCGGTCTCTCCCTTTATATCTGTTAGCAAGTGTGCAGTAAGAAAATTTCGACAAAGGAAACTTAAGGATTGGTCTCGTTTTGGTTTTACTTTTGTGGGAGAGAGCATGATGATGATTCTCCAGGCACTTTCAACATGGATTGTTATAGACTGTATAGCGTTGGGTGTTAGTTGCTACAAATGGAATTATGGACATATAGTAATATGATATGCTTGGTTTCTTTGCTCTTTCACTTTCTAATTTGAAGATAAAATAAAAATAAACAAAAATGAGCTGTAAGCATCAACATGAAAAGTTATATTACAATTTACAAAGAACGCAAATGGTAATTTTATTGGTTGGAAACATAAGGGGCAACGGGTAGTGCGTGATACATGTACAACAAAAGACATCGATCCAGAGAGGCAAGCAAAAAATGCAACTTTAATATATATCTTTGAACTGTAGATGAAAAGTTGTGTGATTATGGTTTTCTATTTTGTTTAATATACACTAAATTTTGCATTTAATTTTCATGTCCCAGTTGCAGTGAATGATTCCCTTTAATCATGGAGAAAATCAATGTAAAATTTCCTGTTTTTATGTCACACTTTATGTTTACCACCACTACAACTACTATCACCAAAATGTCATCATAGCTTGCAAGTCCTGATTAATACATGCACGGATCCTCCATCAAGTCCGCAATGTTCATAAGTAAAGTTAAACGAAAGTTCCATATCAAGCATTTTTTTTCGCCGATACACTATGCATTATTCACATACCAATGCAATATGTTAATAGAGTTCCTTTTTAGGGCAATATTCGATTATAAACAAGCTTGGTTAATCGTTTACTAAATAATTCAGCAACGTTTTATCAGAGACGATAGAGATTTTTTATGGAGCTCAAAACTATCTTTGTTAATTTGACTATGCAAAGTAAAGGCAGAGTGACTCGNCAATATTCGATGATAAACAAACTTGGTTAATCGTTTACTAAATAATTCAGCAACGTTTTATCAGAGACGATAGAGATTATTTATGGAGCTCAAAACTATCTTTGTTAATTTGACTATGCAAAGTAAAGGCAGAGTGACTCGTGAGCTTGGTAGATACAAAAGAGGTTGTCAAGAAAAGCAGGTCTAAAAGTTCTTCCCTCTTCTTTAAGTCACCCAATTAATTTCACATATATACATACACATATTGCATTTAATTCATTTATGTATAATATACATATTCACACATCTATAAAGATCACCATAATTAAAACTCTAGAGATCTAGAGAGAGAGAGAGATAAAGATGGGGAGGCCTCCTTGCTGTGACAAGGTAGGGATCAAGAAAGGACCATGGACTCCTGAAGAAGATATCATTCTTGTTTCTTACATCCAAGAACATGGCCCTGGAAACTGGAGATCTGTTCCCACCAACACTGGTCATAATTTTAACTTTGAACATAGTTTTCTAGTGTTTTTCTTTTTATTTCATTTGTTGTTTGCATATATGTCCTGATGTTTGTATATTTGGCATTTAAAAGGGTTATTGAGATGCAGCAAAAGCTGTAGACTGAGATGGACTAACTATCTGAGACCTGGAATTAAACGTGGAAACTTCACTCCTCATGAGGAGGGAATGATCATTCACCTGCAAGCCCTATTGGGTAACAAGTAATCTAATCATTACGCTACATCTCTTCATATTTTAAATGTTTTTTTTGTTATAATATTTATGATATGAACCCTAACTTGGTTTCTTATTGTCTACATATTGATGTGGTTGAATCTTAAAGATGGGCGTCTATAGCTTCATATCTACCACAAAGAACTGATAATGATATCAAGAACTATTGGAACACCCATTTGAAGAAGAAGCTCAACAAGTCTGAGAGTGAAGAGAGAAGCATTTCAGAAAACATCACGTTGCAAACTTCAGCCGCAAGAAACACCATTAATCATAGACCTACCTATGCTTCAAGCACCGAAAACATTTCTCGCCTTCTAGAAGGTTGGATGAGAGCATCTCCAAAGAGTAGCACGGCTAACTTATCGGAAGAAAACATGCAAAACCGGACGAACGATCTCATGGATCATCACAATGATCAGCCTAAATACGAGCATGTACAAGGTTCTTGGGATCAGGGATTCCATGTTCATCCAAAGATCTCAGAGGAAAACGTTAAATGCGATCATGATGTTCAAGAAGATGGTGATGGTGATGATCATCATAATGCTACTCCACCATTGACATTTATTGAGAAATGGCTTTTGGAGGAAACAAATACTGGTGGCCAAATGGAGGTGATGAGTCCATTGATGGAGCTCTCTAGTATGCTTTAATTTAGGAGATGTCCCCCTCATTTTCTTTCTCCCTGTGAATCTTATTAATGAGACTACTAATTTTATAGACACAAATAAATAAACCAAAATACATAATATCATATGTTTTTTTGGTTTCTCTAATATATATATTTAGTTATAATGATCACTGCATAAGTTGTAACTGATCTGAATTTGTCTACTCATTTGTCAATTTGTAATATTATATTTAGAGGTTAAATATTATGTTATGTTACATAAGTCACATCAATTGATTACTACGTGGTATGTTTTGATCAACGTTAATGGAATGTGAAAGTATCTTGGGAACTCTCGTTTCTTATTAGTCCATAACAAAAAGATGAATGAGAGATATGTAAGTTAAAGCATTATATCATACACGAAAACGTGTGATCTTTATATTTGAAGAAATTAGAAATAATAATGAATGTAGGCCATCCATACTAAAGATGGTTAAACGTATATGAATGAGATGAACCCACACGTCATTAACGCTGAACATCCCCTAATAATGGTGCTATATGGTAGTCACTTTCTTCTCTCAAACTTACCGAAAATTTTAAGCATTAATTTTGAGAACTGTTTGACCTTTAAAATGGTGCAATTTCTCTTAGCATTCAAATAAAATACATATATTTTTCTGCTTACGTTTATCATTTCATCATGGCAAGAGGAACATATCATCTTGTTCACTAAGTTCAAAAAAAAAAAAATATCATCTTGTTCATCCATTACGAGTCAGAGATAAGGTCTGAACTGGGCCTAGAGCCGACACTGACTACAAGTTGGTCAAGCTTGGGTTTGGGCCTAACCAACTTTCAGCAGACATTTTTTCTAATCAGTAGCCGACTTCACCGTCCACCTTCACTTTCAATCTTCGCCTACCATCTAAAAATGATTACTCGTTTTAAAGAACACCAAAAACGTTATTATATTAACAAAAAGGTATAATTGATTAGAATTAGCACAAATACTACCAATTGTCAAAGCAATTTCTAATCTGTTTCCACCATGTTTTATCTTTTGTTTTCCCTTGGTGGTTTGGTTTGGTCGATCAAATAGATCTCATTCAAAAATGGTTTGTTGTTTATTTAATAATTTGTAGTTTATTGTTGACTACGTCAGTCCTAGCTGGGTCTATGTATGGGTTCGCCTTTTCTTGAGTATTTTCTTAAAAAAATATTATAAATGGAATCAAACAAAACAGCGTAAGTAGCTTTTGTAATTATTGTACTTTCAACTCTGTGATCAAACATTCGATCCAAAAGAAATATACTTCCCACTGACTCTGGTGATCCTTCCTACCTCATTCAAAAGGTTTGATTTTTATATACAACAGAGAGAGAGAGATAAGCTTACGTTTTTGTTCTTGATTCATATATAAACTTGTGGGTCTCTTGATACTACTGTTCATCTTCTTTTAGTATAATCTTTCTTAAGCTAGCTTTCTGTGATCGTTTCATTATATTTTTGGTTTCTTCTTTTTCAGAAAAGAAATTGTAAGTTGAGCTGTCAATTGTTCTTTGAGATCTCCTTTATTGTAGCAAACACTTGATCTATAGTACTAGTTCAGTTATATAAAAAAATATATAGTTTTGTTTGGAAAGATTAATCTTCTACTGTGGAACTAGACTAAGACAAGGATCATAAGCTTCACTTATATGTATGCTTTGTTTTGTTTTGGTCAACGTTCTCTTCTTGTCTCTGTTTATAGTCTTAACTAAATATTTGATATGCATCTCGTTGATGCAGATTTGGAACCAGCTATTATTGATTCTTGATCTTATATGCTGTTGCCAAGAACATGGATACTACAAAGATGTCTCCAGCAAAATCTCAGTCCGGTTCACGGAGTTTAACAAGAGCTTTGGCACTAGCCTTCAACGAGTGGCTGCTGATGGTCATGCTCTTTGCTAACTCCATATTCACATACGTGATCACGAAGTTTGCAGATTACTCTCAGCTCCAGTCTCCATGCCTTATATGCTCAAGGCTTGATCATATCCTAGGGAAGACAAAAGATTTGAAGAATACTCATTGGGACATGTTTTGCTCTAAACACAAATCAGAAATCTCGTCGTTGGTTTACTGTCATGGCAAGCTTGTAGATGTCCGAGGAATGTGTGAAAATTGCCTTTTCTCTTTTGATACAACCAATAAGTCCAGTGCTGAAAGTTACAAGTTATTGGTTGGGAAGTTGGGTGAAGATTCTAACAGTGATCAAAGCACAAGTCCAAGAAACTGCACATGTTGTAATCAGCTGTGGATACCACAATCTGATTCTACTGGTGAGGTGTTGGCTAAACCGGAAACACTATCCAAGATTGGTTTGGTTGGTGATGTGAGAACCGGGAAACAGTCTATTACACCAAAGAAAAGTGTCAGGTTCAATGATTTGCCTCATGTTGGATACACTGAGCTCAAGATTCATTCAGATACAGAACCAGAAGATGAATTTTTTGAAGATGAAGGTGTTGCAGTTAAAGAAGATGATCATAGGCTTCTAAACATGGACCTGGAGACTCCTCCAGTTATCACCTTGCCTTGTGATCTGGCTACTGATAAGCTGCTAATTCTTGACTCCCCTTTGAAGCCTTTGGTGGACCTAAAAGACCAAGAGGAAGTTCATCTTCCAGGTAATGATGTGCCTGTAACATCAGAGAAGGTGTTGAAGGAGGAAGAAATCATTTCATTAGATGATAGTTTTGTAACATCACGCGCCATGGAGCATTCTGCAACTGTTATGAAGGAGATGGAAGATTTGATTCAAGTCCAAGATTCTTCTTTAACACCATATTCTAAGGAAAGTATTGTAGATTCCTTAATGGAGGTGGCTGAGCTTATTCCAGTTGATGGTGCGTCTGAAACATCAGAGAAGGTGTTAAAGGAAGAAGAGAGCTCACCATTAGATCATCTTCTCTTAGCATCACGTGGCATGGAGGATTCTGCAGTTGTTATGAAGAAGGAGGAAGAAGATTTGATGGTGGTAGAAGAGAAGGGGCTTCATTGCCTCAGTGATGATGTTACTTCAACATCAGTTCAGGCTGAAACTACTGAAGATCTCTTGGAGACTGTTTTACAGGGGAATGAAGAGCTGCTTCACGTCCCAGATACTTCCTTAACACCAGATTGTAAGGAAACTCCTGCAGATGTCTCAGTGGAGGAGGCTGAGCTTATTTGCCTCAGTGATGTTACTTCAACATCCATTGCAGCTGATACTCCTGGAGATCTTTTAATGGGAGATGCTATTTTAAATCAGGAGGAAGAAGATCTGCTTCACATCCAAGATACTTCTTTAACACCAGATTGTAAAGAAAGCCCTGCAGATGCCTTGATGGAGAAGACTGCGCTTGTTTGCCTCAATGAAGTTACTTCAACACCTTCAGATGCTGCTGAAACTTCTGAACATGTCTTACAGAGGGAGGAGAAAGAAGAGCTTGTTCACCTCCAAGATCCTTCTTTAGGTGAAGATTCTAAGGAAAATCCTGCAGATGCCTTGATAGAGAAGACTGAGCCTGTGTGCGTCAATGATGTTACTTCAACATCAACAGATGCTGCTGAGACTCTTGAAACTGAACTTATGCCCCTCCATGTTACATCTCCAGAGGAGTTTCCCGAGTCATTCACTACAAATGAAACCCCTGTTGAGACGGCGAATGAGAGGGACACAAACCAAACTGATATGACCTCTTTGGAATCTGAGTATGTGGTTGTATCACCTTCAAAATCTACAATCTCCATGCCTGAAGATCCAACCGAAAACTGTAAGTTTTCTCTCCAGCTCTGCTTGTATAGGCTTCAAATTACTGTGAATAATAGTTATTGGTGTCTGATGAAGTAAATACATTTTCATATCAGGTGTATTAGAAAACAAGGAAGCAAAACAGACATTTCAGACAGTTGCTTCATTGTCTGAGATGGTTTCTCACACAGAAGCTGCTCCTGAGTCAGAATCCTCTTCTTTCAACTCCATGTCAGTGGCAGCAGAAACAAACCTTGACTCAGGTGAGTGGACGCAAGGAGGTGGTGGTGAGTTGCTGGATCTTGCGGATGCATACAATAATATCATTGTACACAACGAGAGTAGCAGAGGAGCACATATAGAGCAATGGATGAGTAAAGATACTTCTAGTTCTAGAGTTAGCCAAGACCTTAAAGTACTACTTAGTCAAATATCATCTTCACGTATAAGCCCCAGGATATCTATTGATCAACAGGAGACAAAGAGTCTAGATTACGACATGCAGTTGCTGATTCAAAAGAGAATGCTCGAGAGAAACGAGAGCACCTTATCCTTGGAAGGAGTTTCTGTGAGCGAGATAGAAGGAGAAAGCGAGATTGAGAGGTTGAAAAGACAGGTTGATCATGACAGGAAGTTTCTCACTGGTTTATACAAAGAGCTGGAGGAAGAGAGAAGCGCTTCAGCGGTTGCTACGAACCAAGCGATGGCTATGATCACGAGGCTGCAGGAAGAGAAGGCAACGTTTCAGATGGAAGCTTTGCAGAACCTTAGGATGATGGAAGAGCAAGCTGAGTATGATTTGGAAGCGATACAGAAACTTAATGAGTTGCTTCTTGAAAGAGAGAAGGTTATTCAAGATTTAGAAGCTGAGATTGAGTACTTCAAGAACCAGACTCCACAGAAGAAGAAGCTAGATGTTGCTGAAAATGTGATGAGCAACAAGGTACAGAACTGTTTAAGTAGTTTCAAGGAAGAGAGAGACTATATCAACAGTTGTTTGGAGAAGATTGAGAACATGGTACAGACAGATGTAAATGGTGAGGTTCTTGTAGATAACTTAGCAACCCAAGAATCTGTTTCTGAGCTACGTGAGAGAGTAGAGAAGCTAAAGGGAGACTTGTATTTCTTAGAGCATGTTGTGAGTTCTCTAGAGCATGGGAATGAAGGAGTACAATTTGTTAAGGAAATAGCTTCTCATTTGCAAACCCTCAGCATGAAAAGACATAATCATACTGAAAATTGATGCCGCTTCTACCTGTAAACAAACCTTCACAAAGGTATGTCAACTGTTGTGTTAATTGTTTTTTTTTCAAATCTTTTTTTATGGCCAGAATGTACAATTCATATGTTGTTCTGTTTTTTCTTGTGTTAGATAACTTTGGGGAGAAGATATAATGCAAAGGAATCTTAAAGAAAGCCAACAGTGGTGTAAAAATCTTATGGAATTTGTACAGCACATTCTTCATGGCCTTTATTAATTTGGTATAGTATAATAATCTCAGTATTTTTACAGTTTCCAGGAATGGTTCATATTTTTTTTTTTGGGTTTTGTGTGCATAATTTCCTTGTATGTTTTCAGTTTCTTTGGTTTTGTTACTTTTGTATGACTATTTTCTATGGTGTTTTCTTGTAGGATCTGAGTGAATGTGTGTGTGTGTGTGTGTTTTCTCATTCAATATTTTTTAATTAGCTAGCTTTATACTTGATGTACACTTATTGCCTACATTAATATGGTGAAAAGATTAAGCATTTGTTAAACTGATATTCCTTTGCTAGTTTTAGTAGTTAAACAAGAAACTTCTAGTTTGAAAAATTAAATAACCAGTTATTCATCATTTTTTCTTAGTATTAAAGTCTACTTCTCGAAAATGTGTATATTTCTCTTTGACATTAGAAGAAAAGTCTCATAAAAGAAAACAAAAAAAAAGAAGAGAGAAGATGGAAAAGGAAGAGAAACAAAAATCTAGTACATATAACAGCTGGAATCACCCTTGGTCCTTGGTGAAGATAAAAGATGGAGACATGCAAGACCCTTTCATGCATCTTTCTCATATCTTCTTTCATTTTGATCAACTTCAATAATCTTTGCCCTTCTCTGTCAGTGCTCATCTCCTTAATTTAACTTTCGTTTAGCTGCCAGTATATTCCTTTGTCTCATTCCGTCAAAATCCATCTCTAGCTCATTTCTTTTGCTTAATTAATTATATTGTATCACAGAACATGCGACAGCTTGCGCCCAATGCCTCAGCCTCGTCTTAACCTGTTGGGGATTATCTCCTGAAAAGTTTACTTTTAATAAATTATATCATGAGTTTACAAAAATAAATTATATCATTCCAATCTTATTTTAACTAATACGACATAATCACTTTCGAAAGATATGATGACAATGATATGTGAAAACATGCAAAAAAAGTTACGTACCTGGAGACATAAATTTCAATCCATCTGAGTCACTCATAGGACTACCAAAAGAGGAGGACCGTTCTCCAAGGGAAGTAAGTCGAGACGATGAAGATCCACCGCTGCTTGGTGTGGAAACAGGCGAGATCTGACGGTTCACAGCGAAGTAAAGGTCTAAAGCAGGCAACGTAGTTGTAAGCTGTTGTCCTTGCTCCTCGTTAAACCCAAACCCTAACTCAATAGAACCTTTCAGCTCACTCAAGTCCTCGTCCGTTAAGTCGTTAATATCTCCTCCTTCGTTTATTTGCTTCATCTCGAGGTGATGGAGCATCTGGCGACGGCGACGCTCCCATGCCTTGTCTCTTTTGGTCTCCAGCATAGAGAGTTGCTTCGAGAGACGTTTTTTTGGCTTAGCTCTCGGTGGTTCTAGTGACATCTTTTGAAGCTCTTCGGCTTCACTTTCGTATAGAGATGAAGATGAGGAGGTTGATACACTCAATGTTTCACCAACCTTCACCATTTTTGCTGACTTTCTTATGATTATATATGTATATATCACAAAAAGTCAAATCGTATAGGATTTGTGCCTTGTTATACAAGCTAGGTCATGTATATATCTGCATGTTTGCCTTGTTGTATACAAGAATTATAAGAAGAAATTACTTGAACAGAAGCAAAACTGTTAAATGATTTGTGATGCAGAAGGAGATTGACTCCAAGGATTTTGTGAAAATCCTAGAGATCTCTCTCCCTCAGAAACTATTCTTCTCTGGAGCCAAAATATATAAATGGTAGAATGATGGAGAGGGAGATTGATTCTGTTTAGTTTTATGTGTTGTTGCAGTTAGTACAGCATGTTTTGTTTGCCATATTTAAAGGTCTCTTGCCTCTGTGAAATGCCTGGTGAGAACCTGGAATTGTTTTTATTCTGGTGAGAATCCAAAAACAAACTTATAATATATGGTTTCTGTTGGAATAACCAACTATTTCTTGATTTAGGTTTACAATTTAATTTTAGACTATAATTTTTTTATTGTTAGCCTAATATTAAACAAGAGAAACCAAGGAATTATATTAATTGGTTTGGGATATATATCTTATTTTAGAGAATATTAACAGCACTAGATAACTTAGAGCATTGTTCTAAACTTAAAATTTATGTTATTTTTTTAGAACTTTTTAGAAAATGAAAGTGCTTTGATACACTCGTTTGGAATTTTCTTTATATAGTATAGATTTCACATAATTTGTTCTGAAAGTATTTTATCATTTTACGTGATAAATATGTTATTTTACCTTAACTAAAAAAATATATGTTATTTGACCTTAGTATTTCATGCAATTTCTTTATATTTTAAAGACATACGATAAAATGTAATACTCTTAAAAAGGGTACACTCTCCTACATTAGATACACGCTACACTCTCTTGAGATTGCCCTACTCTCTTGTCAACTTTGTCCCCAACACAGAGAGGTAAAAGAAAGCTTTTTCAGTTTGGTTCCATCGGCGAGAGAAACGAAAATGATGCAGCAGGTAAAAACAAAAATCTCAAACCTTTTTATAGTGAAAATTGTTTCTTCTCGATAACTCGAAAGGTTCCGGCTTTGAATGAATTGATTTGAAAATGTGCTGCAGGGGAAGAGTAGCAGCAGTGGATCTGAGATGCAGGTGACATGGGAGGACCAGCAGAACATTAACACCTTCAGCCGTCTCACCAACCGGTTCCACGAACTCGAAGACGATATCAAATTCGCCAAGGTAAACGATTCAGACAGTGTTTGTCTCTCTCTTGATTGGTCTAAACTGTAATAGCTTGGGGGGGGTGTCTTTGTTAGTATCTATAACAGATCAGTGTCATTATCAGCCTTGTAAGATTCTGTTAAACAGATAAGCAAAAGTTTGTTACTTGTAATAGTTCTCAGTCATGTCTTTTTCTTACAACTCTTGTAGTTAAAGTTCAGTGTCTGAATTTGTTTTTTTTTTCTTTTTATTACTTTAGGAGAAGTGTGACAATCTAGAGGATGCGGGGAACGAGTTGATCCTTTCGGACGAGGAGATGGTTCGGTATCAAATCGGAGAAGTGTTTGCTCATTTTCCCAGAGAAGAGGTGGAAACAAAGATAGAGGAGATGAAAGAGGCCACTTTCATAAGCCTTGAGAAGCTCCAACAAGAGAAGGAATCTATCGTCTCTCAAATGGCAGAGCTCAAGAAGGTTTTGTATGCTAAGTTCAAGGACTCTATCAATCTCGAAGAAGATTGATTCATTACATTACATTCCCAACCAAACTTGGAGGAGATGATTCACAGTTCTGTTTCAGTTCACAACCCATCTTGATTTTTATTACTATTTAGTTTATTTTGAGACCTTGTAAGTTTTGGTTAATTACAAAGAAAGCCAAAACAAATCAACTTGATCAATTAGCTCATCAGTTATTATCTCTTTGCGTTGGTTTCTTTGAAGAGCCACCACCACCAAGAGCTGAAGCTGCAGACTCCATAAAGACATGAGTGAGAGAAAGTACAGGTAGGTTTTGAGAAACAATTAGATACTGTGGTTGTCTTGTTGTACACACAGGCCAGAATGAGAGTAGTTAAAGAAGCAAGTACCGAGTCAGGCTCAGAAAATGATGGTAACAATAAATTTAGCTTAGTAAATGTTCCAAAAAATGCAATAATGCAAGTAGATATGCAGGTCAAAATCAGTTTAACTCTAATTCTTAAAATACAGGTCAACTCTGTCAAAAAAGCAAAAGTCAACCAATCTGCTGCATGTGGCTCTAGCATATGCAGTACACCTTTGGAGTGGACAAACAAATAAAAAAGTTTTCTTGAGTTCAGCATATGTGAGTCGATTTTTTTTTCTTGGTTATCAAGAAAATTTGAAGGCATTGTGAAAAAACAAAGCAATACATGGATGTGAAGCTGCACAGTGACCATCATACGACAGAGATTAAATGAAATGGAGATGTTGATGAAGATCATCCGACACTAAGAGCTGATCATAGACATCATCATAACAAAGTTGATGACACTATTACAACGAGAACCATCACTGCTATGCTGAGGTTAACCATTGTATCCACATTTTCAAGCTTCACCAGTTTCTCGTGGAAGTCTGCCCGCATTTGTGTATATGGGCATTTTTGCTTCTGCAAACAACAAACATAACATGGGGATCTCATTTCCGTTACTCGAATCCAGGAAACAAAAAGGATGAACACTAAGCGAACATTTCAATCATGCTCTCAACACCCTAACCCTGCTTAGATTAATTCACTTAGAATATTTCCGGTATGTAAGCAAAGCAATCAATCGAAAGTTTGGATCTCTGCTTATGATAAAACCAAGGAAGCAAGTATAGATACTAACCTCAGTTTTCAACTCATCGTTTTGGTTGTTTGCATTCTGAAGATCTTCTCTAAGACTGGACGCGGAAGGCTCATTGCGTGGCGTGTCCGAATTCATCTTGCTATTGGAGATTCTACTTGAGAAGGCTCTGTAAGGTGAATCAGTATGAATGGTCTCCATAACTGAACCGAAGAAATTTGTAACCGGTACCTGATTCCAAATCCCATAAACGTAACTTGAAGAATGAGTAAATAAATCATCTCAAGGCAGACATTAACTCGTCATAAAATGGAAAGGAAAAAAAAATATCTAGGAGGTGCAAGTTCTAGAACAATATCTGCTACACTGATCATGTATTGGTGAACTTATGGACAAAACCTACACTGCTCAGCTTCTAGTATAACAAGAAACTAAAAGGGAGGTTACTTAATCTTGGTTGGTTACAACAGAGTACTAATATAAGCTGCCATAAAGTTCAAACGAGTGCATAATCAGTCTCCTCCTCACCTCTGACAGATGTGGCTGGTAAAGATCAGTCCGGTAGTAGGCAGTAGACATTAGCTGTCTCGGATCATAGGACTTAAACAAACTGCACAACAGGAGACGAACGGAGAGAGTTAAGCTTAACAAGGCGTATCAGTTTTAAAAGTGATCAATAAATCTCAGAGATTAAACATACAGAGACACATAACTCGTTAAACAGCTCGGACATAAACAAATGTTAGCAGAATGTTGGAGACAAGAGTTGCATTGTCATACCTGTAAAGTGAGGCATTGTCATAGATATTGAGCCTCTCAAAGAACGCAAGGGTGTAATATGTAAACCGATCAACAACAGATACACCAATCTGAAGTAAAAACAATATTTAAGCTGGATATCAATACACTGATCAAAAGAAAAAAAAAAGAACAATATGATGGTAATATACATTCCGTTCATGATATAGTGAAGGGCACTTACATCTGAGTCGAGGTGATGGGAATATGAATTCTCTCCTTTAAGACTGCTACCAATTGCCAAAACGCCAGGAGATTGAAGCTACGAAAAAAATGTTCCCAAATTAACAACGTTAAATAAAAGTGCAGGTGATAGACTAGATGTCAACTTTGGTGAAATGTAACACATCAACTGGAGTAACTGCTAAGAACAAACTACAAAGAAACGGTAGATATCATTAACTCGAAAGGCAGAGCAAAGCTAACTTTCCGGATTACAAGAAAGCTTTTACTGAAATATAAAGACGAAACTAACGCTGAAGAAGTGACACTAAGATGTACCTGGTTGAAGAGAGTAGCAGCTTGGCAAGTATCAACCATTATCAACAGCTCCTTGAATCTGAGCTAGCCCAATAATGTCATCAGGTTGTCAAAACAGCAATAAGACGAGACAATAAATGACTAATGTTTGTTCCACCAAGATATTGGCCAATGGAAAAGCTATAGGAAGTACATGCCAGATTTTCAAAAGAAAGATTTTAAACGAGTGGAATGCAGAATAAATTGAGTCGGAACCAGCAACAATGTGAACATACAAACCTACGCTTCTCTTTCATTTGTTTGACGGCATCTGCCAAATCGTGGCTCTGGAGTTCTTCAGCATCTTGAAACTTTAGAAACTCATCACCACCATGGCCAGTCATGTACAATAGGATATGACTACCTTCATCACTGAGGAGACGCTTTGACCTTGGGACAGCATTCTCGTGACGCCCAGTCAAAACCCGCAAGAAGTTTTCAACTGTTACCTCATAACCACGATAATCTACCTGAGTTAATAACGATACTACACAATCAGCCCTTCATTCTGTAAACATGTACATTATATGCTACCAGAAACACAAAGAAAAGGAAGCAGTTTGATTCCTATGTGCTTACAAATATAAAGGATTATGATGTGAGATGCATCTAATATACCTATTCAAGAGAGACGAGACCATTCACTACTACATAAACCGTTGGAGAATTAATTACCCTTACAGCTAGAAAGTTACCTCAACGTTATCACCGTAGAGGTTAATCTGATGGTTCTCATTATTGAAAACTTGAGCAGGATATTCATTTCTAGCGTTACAGGCCATATCATCAGCTAACATAAGAATGATCCTTTCATCTGGTATCCCCAGTCTCTTGACTGTCCTAAAAACACCAAGTAAAGAGAACAAAACCTTCAATAATTAATTATTACTGCAAAATAAACGTATTGGTAGTAAAAGGGAACATAAAAAAGAAGTGAGCTTTCTCACCTATACAGGGACAGTGTATTCGCCATGTGTCTGTAGTTAAACCTGAAGAAACAGCAAAACAGATTAAAAAAAATTAGAATTTTAACTCCAAAAAACCTAATCACCCACTTGTGAAATTAATGTTCTTTATGATGATTTCTTGAGAGGGATTTACCAGAATCGAGAGGTGCAGACCAATACGGCCCAATTGTTGGTGTGAATAGTCGTCGTATCTCCATAGGAAGAAGCAAACGAGTAGGATAGAAGCATTACTGCGAGGATAAGAATCTTCATGATCTGAAAATGAGGAGTTGGATGGAGATCGATAATTGGTTTCTCTGAATCTGACTCACGAAGGATCTATTGAGCTGCGCCGGCGAGACATTTACTACTTTGTTTATTTTAAATGATTCATTAGTTGTTGTAATTGGATCGTTAAATTTCAAAATTACTGTCAAAAGCTCTTGTGTTATTCATTAACTGGAATTAATTTATAGATTGCTAAGATCTGGTGGGATAATTTAGAGTTTATTTCATTGCAGGTCACATTCTGTATTTTTATTACACTGCAGAGCACAATGTGCTATTGAAGTACTTTTCAATGGTTGAAGACTTGTTTGCCCTCTAAAAAGCTAAACTAAGGATAGGTATTTAGGTAATTAGCCATTTTCTTTCTAGTTAGGCTGGTTAGAAGATTTAAATTTTGAAATTGTCTGGTTTGGGAGTTTAGGTTGTTTATAATCTGAGATTTTTATTTTTTCTGAGGCACGTTAAAAAAATATCTCGATTGGTAAATTTTTTTCTTTTGTTTCGGTAAAAAATAGAGACGTTTCATTGGAAAGAGCAACGAATGAGATTCCGACCGAAGACGTTTTAACGGCAGAGGCTGACGGAGAANTCTGAGGCACGTTAAAAAAAATATCTCGATTGGTAAATTTTTTTCTTTTGTTTCAGTAAAAAACAGAGACGTTTCACTGGAAAGAGCAACGAATGAGATTCCGACCGAAGACGTTTTAACGGCAGAGGCTGACGGAGAAGAAGATGTCACCACGAAAGAAGTGAGCTCTTAAAGGAAAATATAAATGTAAGTTATACGGCTTGCTTCCATCTCGTACGGTTTCTTCTGCTAGAAAGGTAAAATAGCATACTTTCTTAAAAGCCTCTAGCTGTTAGGGTTTCGATTTGGGGGATTTTCCATTAGGGTTTCGATTTGTGGGTTAGAATTCTGATATGGGGTTGCAGGTTCCGATTTGGGAGTCACAAAGCTTAATTTTTTTGGCTTGTTTGTGTTACAGAGATGACGCAAACAGAGGAAGGACCCATCAAGTGGAGATTAAATCAGAAACTCTGTTTTTTTTAAGAGAAACAGAGCAGCTTGGCAATCGATTTGGGAGTCACAAAGCTTTAACTTTTTTGGTATGATTGTGTTACAGAGATGACGCAAACAAAGGAGAGAGCCATCAAGTGGAGATTAAATCAGAAAGATCTGTTTTTTTCAAGAGAAACAGAGCACCTTCACAATCACTCTGCATGTACATAAAAAATCAGAAATTTATCATTTGGTAACACATAACCAAAACGTAATCCACATGTACGCATATTTTTCAAAGTCTAGATGTACAAGGATTACGAAAGCTTCATAATGTATCTACATGCACATTTTTCTCTTAAGAGCTACATTTATTATTGGAAGAATATTTATTTATTATTGGAGAATACATTTAGCTTAAAGTTTTATTTTTGAAAAAAATGGATGTCTCACGACATGTTTGTACACGATTAATAATCTTATTTGGTTGTGAACATGTGTACACCATATTTCAATTGTACATATGGATAGTTATGGTCATGTACACCAAATATGGTTGTGTCCATGTGTACACCATATTTCAATTGTACATATGGATAGTTATGTTCATGTACAAATATTTTATGTAAATATGTACCAACAAAGTGGTCATTTCGGTTTTAAGGTAAAGGCAAAGCCAACACAACCACCATTTACAAGAGAGTCAGGGTAGCTCCCATGTAAAATAAAGTATACATGTGGATTAAAATCGGCGTGTGCTATGTTTGACTTGTATGGGTTCTTGAAGCATGACTGTACACATGGACAGCCTAAGATTCATTAACTAGGTGTACACCGTCGGAGTATGAAGATAGTAGTAAGTTGAGAGGTTAAAAAAATTCATGTTGTGTTTGGCTATAGGAATCAGAAAAATCCAGTGCAGATTCTGGTTGCAAGTTCAGTCCAGGTGTCGTTATCGGCTGTCTTCCAATCGCATGAATGCTGTTTTCCATTCGACGGTGATAACCATATTGTAGTCCGCCATGAAAGTTACCTGCAACAAGTTTCATGGTTGTTATTCAACAAATGAAAAGTATAAGATTAGAGTGAAATGAGTTTCTTAAACAAGGTTAGCTCACAAACCACAACTTAGAATCCAATAAACATGGTTGAAAATCTTAGATTAATTAACAATTTTTTATCTTCTTTGATGAACACAAACAAAGTCTACGATTTTGGGGGAGATGAAGAAAAGAAAGATAATTATGTTAATATTGAAGTAAAATCTGGATCGTTGAAATTAGGAGAGAGACATGTAGATCGAATGGTTGTGGTTAAAAGGTAGATATATGTCTTTTTCAGATCTGTTTAATTTAATCTCAGCCATTGAAGTTTTTAGAAGATCAATGGTTGGAAGTTAATCCCACTAAAAGAGAATCTAGTTAGCTTCTTTCTGTTTGAGATCTAACGAAAAGAAAGGAAGAGAGTTGAGAAAAGTGTCTTAGTAGCCACATGTGTCTTAGCATGTAATAAAATAGATAAAATGTGACCTGCAATGTAATTATTTCGATAATTTATAGATTGCAGTTTAATCAAAAAAAAAAGTTTTACACATTTGTTACAGAAACTTAAATAATTACTTTTATCTATTATTTTTAAACCTCAAGTTTTGTATATGCAGAGAGAAATATAGTTTTGACCAACTAAATTATGTTTTATTCAATCTTAAACAAAAGAGTAAAAATATTAATCTCACATTCTCCTCGGGAATTACAAAAAGGCATAATAAAGTCATAAGTTATTATCACTTGAGTCACAAGCAATCTACTTAGGTGACACTAGACCTAGAGATTTGGTTTCCGTTGGCGTGTAAAGTAGTAGACAGACATAGAGAGAGACGAGGATCGATCACTCAGCGACTGGCAATAAAAAGCTAAAACCAGAATTCTCCCTGATCAAAGGTGGCGGTTCGATATCAGCAATGTCAAACCTCTCCATCGACTTTGATAAATCATCAACTGAGAATGGAATGCTGCAAAAAAAAAAATCATTTCAAAAAGTAATTAAAACAAAAACGTCATCGAACCAAACGAAACTTGTTTGCATTGGTAAAGACCAAGGTATTGTACTAACCTTGAGTCGTCATCCAAAAGGAAGGAGTTGCTAACAGCATTGTTCGAATCTTCTGTCATCAGCACCCTCATATTTGCTATAACCTATTCATATACACAGAAAGAGATGGGCATTATATAAGCTAATCGCACGTATTATCAACTTCTTAAGGTGGCTTACATCTGGAGAGACGCTGTGTGTGCCGTATTTGTCGTCCCAGTACATCGTACTGATCCTGTATAGCTGTTGTATGCTCAGCACCTGCCCGCAATTTTCAATTTATCAGCATATGCAAAATTAAAAGTTCATGATTTTCCACTTTTTTTTCAACAGGCATATATATACGAGAGTTGTGTCAAAATTGAGCGGGGGAGAGATCAACTTACAGGGCAAAGATCATGACTGATCTCATCGAGAGTTTTCTTTGGTTTTTGGTGTATGACCTGCATTTTGAAGTAAGAATAAGTAATGGTTTTACCGTCATGGGCACCTCCTTAAGGTTTAAGTAGAAGATAACGAAAGGTTACCAGAAACCCAATGGCCTGTCTTATGTGCTTTAACTCATCCCAGGACGAACCAGCATACTGCAATTGTTTTTGTTAGTTTAACTGGTTAGTTTTTGTTTTGAGTAATAAGAGGGGAGTGAAAGAAAGTTAAGAAGAGATACCTCATCTGTTGCCGTAAAACACCAGTGTTCCAATTCAGACAAGCCAGCTTTGACATACTCTCCATTGCTAAATGAACAACACTCACGTCTCAATAGAAGACTATTGGGGACAACAAACGAAACATTTGATTAGTATATAAGATTTCGAGACTAAAACATAATGGGATAGACGCTGATGATCCCTGGAAAAAAACCTGTTAAACAGTTGAACATTGATGAATGAGAATATCTGCGTGAACACCTTGCGCACCAAGAATGAAGGAACCTGAGAAACCATAATTAGAAAATTCAAAATCAGGACAGACTCACAACTTGGTTTTGTTTAGAGGAAATGGAACTCACATTGTTTGATTTCAGAGTGTTGAGGAAGTTTGTAAGGCTCTTCACAATTCCTTGCCAGTGAGCGATCAGCGCTTGCTGGCCTGCAGTGTTGGCCACTGAACGAGATGCTCCTTTCACTAAACTTGCCCTCGATGTTCTTGGCGCCTATTTGAAGTTGAAGACAGAAAATTTAAAATAACTTGTGAAAGTGGTGGCTGATGTGATTAATGGCATATACCTGAATGCACAATCCAAGGAGTGGAGAAATCTCCTTCTTCAAGTTGTCCCGAATCATTCCGTATATCTTTTCAACATAAGCTGTGAGCTGCTGCTTAAACAGTAACGCCGGGTACTTTGCTTCTACTTGTCTTAACGTATCCGCTCCACCTCCAGCATTACCGTTTATCATGGCTAGATTTACACCTGGAGGTGCTCCGCGGAAGCTCTGAATAATGGAAGCATTCTCAGGACTGAACTTGTAATGAAACAACTTGTGTTGATGGATTTCAAACCATATATATACCTGAGTCATCCTTCCAAATAGAGTAGCAGAAGATGAACGGCGTCGCTGCGGAGCCATCCCAGCTGCACCACTAGCTTTGAGTGTGCGTTGTAGTAGTAAGAGGAGTGTGGACGCATTGGATAACCAATAGGCCAATGTGTTGTTGTTATCCTGAGTCTGAGATATCACATTTCCCCAACATTAATTCCAATCACAACTGAATACATATAAATTAGTAAGCTGATCAAGCCAAACCTCAATGGCATGGCCTATTGTCTGAATAATGCGATCAAAGACACTGGTCCGTTCAACTTCAAATGACCTCCATTGAAGTAAGCATTTATAGATGATACACGCTGTGATAGGTCGGTTCCCTTTGAAACCCAAGGGTTGGACAATGCAGCGGAGGAGCAGGTCATGATTTTCTTGCTGCTTCTCGTTTAATGATTTCTGTGGTTTATCATCTACTTCTGAAGGATCCCTATGGTTTATTGAATGGCTATGTAGATCCTACATTCAAATTAAAAGCACCATTCATTAGATCAATCCCAAACTGAATTGGTTAACTTACTCAAATCTGTGGCAAATGCACTCACCAAGCTTGACCTTGAATCCACTGCTAGGTGACCACTCTCTGAACCTCTCTGTTATTGTTGAACAGATTGTAATTAGTAACCTTTAGACAATCGATAAAAAGATACTTGCGGTCTGATATTAAGCTTAGTGTCTTAATTTACCTGTAAAATGGACCGGGAGCGGCCAGAGAGAAATTTATTCGGTGCCATGGACACAGCCTGTTGCCGTAAGACTTTGTTCTCCGATTCTAAGTTGGTGCACTTTTCCTCCATCCTGATCATATTAACTTCATGAACTTAGATCATCGGACATATAATAACGGTACTTGAGGACACATTCTTACCTTGTCAAGGATTCTTGGAGTTGCTGACCTTTCTTCTCAGTCTCTTCCAGTTTCTTTCTCCCGTCTTCGAGAGACTCTTGAGCCTCTTCGAATTTCTTCACTGCGTCATCAGCTCTCTGTTTTTCGTTTTCTAGAGTAGCCTGTTGGAAAGCAGATGATTACTGATGCTAAAGTAGACAGTAAAATCTCAAATTTTAATGACAATGACAGAATCTACCTTTACGCTCTCCAACTCCTCCGTCATCAGCTCGATCTTCTTCGTGTCTTCTACCAAAACTTGTGTTTCTTGTATAACAGGAGGAGCTTCTTCAGCGGCTTTCCTTGCAGCTTCGCGCTCCTTCACAAGCAATGCATTTGCTTCTTCCACTTTCTTCCGCATTTCCTCCAACGAACTCTGAAGTTTCGCTGTCTCCTGAGTCTTTGCTTCTTCTAAATCAACCTGAAATAATAATTCAGCGCTATACATTATAAAATTTGATTTAAAGAATGATTGATAAGAATGATGTTTCTATGGCAGGATACCCTGAGACGTTTCTCCAACTGGACACGGTATGTGAGTTCCTCAACTTTCTTTTCAAGCATATCCTTTGCCTCTTTAAGTGCTCCTGTTTCCCTTGAAGCCTGAAGTCAAAAGAAAGTATTAAGACTATGTTTGAGACAGTAAACCAAAAGTAGTATTCTATTTTGAAAAAATATTAAAAAATAAAGTGGTTGTACCATTTTGAGCTTCCTAAGTTCTCTCCTCGCAAGTCTGCCTCTCCAACGTGTCTGAGATATGATAACTCCATTTTTAAGCTTCTTGTAGTACGTGGTTGCTCTGTGACAACGCCACTGAGCCTGCCATTTAGTAACAGTGCACATTATGTGTTACTGGTCATGAGAAATCGTAAGATGGTTTAAGAGTTATATACGCTCTTAAGAACATGAAACCTGAACAATTGTGGCAGCCTTTGTTTGCTTCCTGAATCTGAATTCTTTACGAGCAGCCATTGCTCTTAGACCAGTCTGTAAAGTAAGCGCAGACACATGGAGCTTTTTATAAGATTTTCTGGAGTAATATCTCCGACCATTCTTCTGAATCTTCACGGCAGCAGCTTCTCGTCTCAAGTTTTCGTAAACTTTGCAGGAAAGTCTACCTAAGAAATTTTAAAATTAAAGAGCAAAAGTTAAATAAATGCTAACGCCATTCCAATCTACAAAGAGAGCGGTTGACTTTGTAAGAATGCTCACCTCTGCATAGAGCTTGTAGAGATATTGTGGCCTTTCTCAGAACAATAAACCGTTTCTGAGCCTGATGAGTTCGTGTTCGTCGCTGAATCTTTTTTGCAGCACCACTAAGAACCTCTGTCCTCCTAGCGTCGAGTTCAGCCATCTGACCAGCCCTCAAGAAGATCTTTGTTTTACCAATCTGCATTACCAAAAGATATGATTTATTACAATTTTTTCCATCACTGAATCATATTGCATTGCATCACTAATTCTATACAATTGGTTCCATTAACTAAAAGATGTACCTGGTATCCTTTAAGTCCCATGCTGTCCAAGATCTTTTTACAAGCGGCTTTCTCTTCGTAGCTGTTCAATGAAAAGTCAGAATCTGTAAATAGTGATTTCAACTCTCACTAAACAGTATAATTTTACGTGCAGGTAAAACTTGTTGTTTACTTACCTCCCTTCTAAAGCCGCAGGACATAGAAGTCCAAAGCGGTTTACGAACTCAAAGAAAGGTTTACGTGTTGGATACCCAGCGCAACTAATTCTGATCGCCTCTAGAACACCCTATAAAGAAATATAAAAGGTTTAGAGTTATTATCACACACTTTCATGTCATTGTGGAAAATATTATCTTATTTATACTTACACCACATCGCAGCTGCTGCATGATGTTCACATTCTCAAATACGGCAGGCTTTAAGAGATTGTTAGGCTTAACACATCTGATGTAATGAGGCTCGGTAGAATTTAGCGTTTCCATCAGTTGCTGGAGTTGCAGCTGCATCAATCAGGCCAACCGTATTTTACTTCTTACATTTACTTGTTAAGAGAATATTAATAAGACATTCTTCCTAAAAAAACAACCTGAATACTTTCAATAGAATAAGCTTCATACCTTGAAACGAGAACCAATGGATGAAAACTTTGAAGATTTAGATGTTTCTTCAGGGAGTGGAGGGAAAAGACCAACCACAAAAGGGCATTTGGAAGCTCCCAGCAAATCTTGGTGTTCAGGTACCACATAATCCTTGTTTTTATCCAGAAATAGATCAGACTGATAGAGAACCTATTAAAAATGACATGAAAAACTTGTGAAACAGAGTCCCTTGTGTCGAATTTTTCTTGGCAAAAAGAAATAAACAACATACTTCTCCAGCATAATGGGCGACGGTAAAATCTGTTCGAGAGAGTTTTGGTTTGATGAACCTCTTGTGAGCCTTAAAAGTCTGATACAGCTTGTTTGCAAATGTTTCGTGGGTTGATTTTGGAAACATACTGAAAAATTAAGTCTCATTAGTTTAGAAAACAACAGTCACTACAAAAGATCTTTAATATTATACCAAGCTTCATCGAGGAGAGCAATAATTCCACCAGGTTTCTGCAGATGAAAAAGAAAGGAGGAAGTGAGGTTAAAACATCCAATTTGATAACACTGTACCTTTCTCAGTTAAGCAAATGACCTTTTCTATAAGATCAAGAACATCTTTGTTGTCCACGAATTCAATGTAGCTCCAATCTATAGCTTCTTTTGTGTACTCTTCCTGTTCCATCTTGAAAACGTGCTGAAAACAACAAAAAGAACTTAATAAACTCAGGGATCACAGCTGGAAAAAAACGAACATCTTTTCCCACTACAATCAAGGACCTACCTGATTGAAATGTTGCTGCAACTTCTCATTAGTGAAATTGATACAGAACTGTTCAAAACTGCAGCAGGAAGGTATTAGCAGCCTGCATTTCTGTGAGCCTATCACGTAAAAGGTTCATTACCTATTAGTTTTGAAGCTCTCGAATCCGTAAATGTCCAAAACTCCAATTAGACATTTTGAATTCGCATCTTGTCCAATCGAGTTATTAATCTTGTCTACCAACCTGCACATAACTAGATATATTCACTTAGCATCAAAATATGTAAATATACACTATTTTGACACTAAGAAGCAGCCACCTACCAATCGAACAATCGAGAGTAGACTGTCTTAGCGAGACCATCCCTGCTGGTAAGAGCACTCTCTGGATCGAGACTTCTCTTGATAACTTCCTCGGGTGTGACCATAACACGTTTACATAATGCGTCTTCAAGAGCTTTTAAATCACACCTATAAACGAGACTTCCAATTAGCTCCAAGAACTGATAACACATGTAAACATACAAAGGCAAAATGTTTTACGTACATGAGAAGTTCCGCTGCTGTCTTGAGATGAAACTTCGCCTTATCATCCTTAGGAACTGATGAATCCACTTCCTTTCCCTTGGTAAATTCGATGTTTCCAATATGAAGAATTGCAGCAACCACCCTGAAAATTGCTTCCTGTTGATACAGGTAAAGGGATAAGTTCACCGTCAGTATAAAAAAAAACTGCAGAAAACAAATAAAACAGTAGCTGCTTACACAGACTGTACCTGTTCCTTTTCGCTAATTCCGACAATATCCATAGCTCTCCTTGTGGCAAGATAGTCATGAGCATCGCTTATACCGACAAGCTCGTAGCATTTGGACTGGTTCAGATAATGAAAGGTCTTTGGATGGCCCAGCTTGTACTTTTCAATTTCCTGCTTAGTTCTCTCAAGTTATGGGACGAGTCCTTTAAGAAAAAATATATATTTTAAAAGAGATGCATGTGAGGTTACCTCCTGTGGTGCTGCACAAAGAAGATAGAAGCAGTGGTAATTGCGCTCCGGATCAGAGATTTGACACACACGAGACCTCTCTAGAAGATAGGTCCTTATGGCAGCTCCAGATATTCTACCTTGCTTATCAAATTGGATTTCAACAAATTTACCAAAGCGACTGAGACACAAACCATATTATCAAACAATCAGCTGAATCACCAAAAAAAATGAATATTAGATAGAGTGCTCACTATTATGAGTAGATTGTAACTCACCTTGAGTTGTTATTCCTCACAGTTTTTGCGTTACCAAAGGCTTCAAGGACAGGATTTGACTAGACGTAGACATAACAAACAAGTTAGTGGACTGAGCTCATAAATAAGAAGATCACACAAAGATAGAATGGACATTACTTCAAGAACTTGTTGTTCGACAGTCCTCCCTTCTGTAACTGCACGACCTCCTAGATACGCAAGGTATCTCATAAGCATCTTAGTGGTTTCAGTTTTTCCTGCTCCGCTCTCACCACTTACAAGAATCGAATTGCTTTTCCCTTCATTAATCATGGCCCTGAGTGTATACAGGTAAAAGGGGCCTTAGGATGACAACATATTCGTGGATCATAATACATATATATATATATATANNNATATATATATATATATACAGGTAGTTAAAATCACCTGTATGCAACATCAGCGACAGCAAAAACATGAGGATTTAGTTCTCCAAAAGGTGCTCCTTTGTATTGTTGCATCATATGGGCATCGTAGATGTGAGGCAACCGTTGAAAAGGATTAATCGCTATAAGGATGTTTCCTGTGTATGTCTGTCATGAACAAGTCAAGATACTAAACAATCAAAAGGTCTAAACATAATTGTAAGTAAGAAAATAGGTACTAACATAGATCTCATTAAGTTCATATCTGATCTTTAAGTTCTGAAGGACACCAGGTTCGTGAAGGTAAGACAGTTTTGTCATGTCATCAACACCACCTGCAGGAGCTTCCATATCCTTTGGGTATATCTTTGACAACTTTGCAGTGATCTGTAATATTAAAACAGTTATTGGATATTACTACTATATGTGACAAGTTGAAATGTTAATGATTGGCTTGCCTTCTTTCCAGATGTGGCTTGGATCACAACTTCTTGTCCAGTGATCTTTTCAACCTCACCATCAATCCAAGCCACGTCTGAGTCTTCAACCCAAACATGAGAACCGACAATAATATTTACTGGAGTTCCCTGCATTTTACCAAAGAACATCACAATAGTGCAAAATGCTAAAGGAATAACAACAATGTTCAATATGTATATCCCAAAAAAACTATCAATAATCTTAAAGCTCCCTAAAACTGAAAAATAAAAAATGTAAACTGTTCGTTCACGTCACATACCATTGTTCAATATTGGTTAGTCTTTTCTTCTTCAAAATGATTACAAGTGAAGGAGATCCATTTTTTTCGCAGTGTAGTGACTTGTTACGCAAGAAACCTATAGAATCTGTAGATTCCGAGACAAACAGACACACCGGAGAGGGATTCGGACAATCCGATAACAGTTTCCGGAAAAATCAAGATCAAACCACCAATATATTACCACAATCTAAAACACGTTCAGAGGAATAAGATCACCACACAGAGCAAAAACAAAACGAAGGGATCACAATAAACTGAAATAGAACCATGAAACTGGGAGGAAGAGAGAGACAGAGACTGTAGGAATGAGTAAACAAAAAAAAATAAGAGAGAGAGAGTGACATTGTTGTTGCATCCTTCGAGTTCGGTGGGTTTCTTCTTTCATCCCCATGGAATTCGCGCCAATTTGTGGACCCTAATCTCTCTCTCTCTCTCTCTCGCACTCCACACGTACACTCTCTCCATCAAGAGTGTCTATTTACTCTCTCAACCCCTCCAAGGCTCTCAAGATATCATTTTCGCCCCAGAATCACAAAATGTAATATATCAAATCCAAAATTAGAACAATTCAAATATCCAATTAACTGCATAGTTTACTAGTTATTAGCTTTCTGTTTGGATTAAAAATAGACACTATGCTGGGTTTGATTGGTAACGCTTACACAAGATGATATCGATGACAAAAATTAGTGGTAAAGAAACAATATTATTAAATTTTACATTCGAACCGTACATTGGAATGATGATATTGATGGAGAAGCTTTGGCCTCTGAGTGATAAGCGTCCATTAAGTCTGGGCATTCGGATATCCGTTCGAGTTCGGATCGGGTGATTCGAATTTTCGGGTTTTTCGGTAAAAGGGTCTAGCATCCATTCGGGTATTTTTGAATTTCGGATCGAGTTTGGATATAATTTTTTTGGGTTCGGGTTATTTCGGATACACCCAAACAAACCAAAATGTATATAAAAGAAATTTTTTTACCTTTGATTTCTTCTCCTTAGCGCAAAAGGAGAAGAAGCCGAAGAGAAAAGACTTTTGGTAGGTTCCAGTTTTAAAAATCAAGGTCTATTTTGAGAGATACTAGATATTAGGTTAGCTTGAGAGATTGTGAGAAACTGAACAGATTTAGGAAAAGGGATAAAATCTAGGGTTATTTGATTTATATAGTATCGGGTATTTTTGAGTATTTTTTCGGTTATCGGATATAACCGATCGGGTACGGGTAGCCGAAGTCATTGAAACCGAAATCTGATCGGTTTTTTTTTAACTTCGGTTCGGATACGGGTTCGGGTTTTTCAGTTCGGGTTCGGATTCGGATTTTTCGGTTCGGGTTCGGTTATTATGCCCAGGCCTAGCGTCCATTGTGGGAAACAGAGGAGACCAACTTTGTAAGCAATAATATAACCACAGCATCGCGGCTTTTCATATGACAAATACACCAAAACATAAAGAGAATTGATTTCATTTACATTCCTCAAATCTAATAAGACCTATGACGCATGGTAGTATGTATGACTAACCGTCTTTCATATATTGAAAACTGCTGTGGTGAAGGAAGCAAAGACTCGATATAAGCAGATTAGAAAAGTACGTTGAGTGTGACGTCAGCAATTTCCTAGAGAAGAGAAGAAGAAGTGAATGCTTACCTCAGTATACAGTCTCGATAACCTCTCCGGCAACCACTTCCGATGAATTTCTCTCTTGACTCCAACCGGTAGACGGCTTCCCAAGCTCAGAAGCGTCGCCGCTCGGATCCGATGCTTCTCCGGAAGCTCATTGGACTGCGGATTCGATTCGACGCACTGATCGTTAGGGCTAACTGTACACTTGGCATTCCTCCTCTGAGGATTTGTGATCCGAACGGTTCGTATCAGTGGACGGAGCGGCGGAGGTCGCCGAAGACACGACGGCAACTTTGCCGGCGAGGAGGGAAAAAGAGAGGGATTAAGTTTGCAGGATTTTACGACTATGCCACTGCAAGAGGGGAAATGTGACACGTCGTCACCAACGACACGCGGGAAACTATTACGCTGCTAAATGATAAGTTTTTTTAGCAAAGTCCCTGAGTTCCAAATTTTATTACAAATAAGCTCATCAAGTATTGATTGGAGACCTTGACCCAGATAATGCAATGCTAAAGTACCAATAAATTAAATTGGGATGTATCATCTATTTCCAACTTACAATCAATTGTTAACTACTAAATTGCTTCGATTTTTTTTATATATTACAGTTTCATCAAAAATTCTAATGTGAAAATTTGTATTTTAAAGACTATTGACCATTAATCTCTACATATTTATTCATGTTTTTTTGAGATATCTATACATCAACCAAAGTTACAAGACTCAAATATAGGATTCACTTATGTAACAACTAACAAGATTTCAATGTACTTACTAAAAAATATAATCGGAAAAGAAAAGACAAATACTAATACCACTACAACTTCAGAGTTTTTTGCTCTCTTTGGATGGAATGGTTCAGCCAACTATTATTCAATGTAACAGATTTTTCTTTATTTTATTACGGGGTAGAATCAGAGGAAGTATTGTGAAGAGTAAGTGTCTATTACGATTAATATAGTATTTTGATTACTACTCAGTAATCTTTTTTTTTTGAAACAGTACTACTTAGTAATCAAAATAAGTAAGTTATTTTTCTTTTGAAACAGAATAGTTGTAACATAGTACCAATTTTTTTTGTTTAAAATCAATTTGGATAAAGGTTTCTCCTCGTAACATTGATTTTGGTGTTTGGTTTTCAATAGAAGAAAAAATTAGTTCGAACAGGAGTGGTTTCTTCTCTTTTTCAATCAACATAAGATAATTAATTAGGAATTTAGGAGGACGAAGCTTAAGTGAAAAAAAGAAAGAAAATGAAGCACACCGATGAGCATCGTATCTATACATAAAAATGCACTCATATTTTAGTAAGTCTAGTCGTCAAAGAAAACAGTACAGCTGTTACAAAAAAGAACCAAATGCACTTACCACAAAATAACACAGTCGATCATAAATTACTAGTTAACTCCATCTGATCTACATCATATCAGCCCTAGTTGATAAATAGCGAATCATCACTGACGACGACGAGCGAAAGCACGGCTTTTGTATGCCTGATGACACCTGGGATCAGATAAACGCCATAGTCTGCTGACACCTAAACGTTTCTTCTTCTTACAACGTTTCTCAGTGTTCTCACCACCCGAGAGATGCATAGAACGTTTCTCCGTTACGTCGACAACAGAAGCCGTCTCGGTACTCAAAGTTTTTTTCTCTTCACTCCAGTACTTACCCACGAATTTCAAACCTCCTGTAGCTTCTTTGAAGACGCGTCTGACGATAGCTTTGCTAATACATGGCTCGCCAGTCTCAGCCTTGGCAAAGTCTTTATAGACTATGTAAATAACCACGTTTTTGGAGTCAAGTGTCGGGGGCTTCACATCATCGTCAAGACTCTCTACAGCTACGTGCACAATCTTCAATTGGGCAAGATAATGCTGCAGCAATAGTTTGTACAAGTTAAACCACATGGTCATCATATTATTATCACTGCCATTGATATGCAAAAAAAATAATGAAAAACTTACATCAGTAAGATCCCTTCGGTGACTAACGAGTGCAAGTTCCAAATAAAGAGATATCCAACCATTGTTTTGCAGCTCAGATTCATTCACCTGCAAATGGCAAACAAAACATATATGAGTAACCAAAAACAAAACTGATGTGAGTGTGTATTAACTCAAAAAAACATTTACCATGTAAAACCGTTTAGCATCAGTAAAAGCAATCTCTGGAGGCCAATCAGGTAATGGGTTGAATTCTGTATCAAGACGCACCGGTTCAGAATGTCGACGCAGGTACGGCCTTGGACTCACTAATCAAAGTTATCATAATAATAATAATCAGGAAGTGACATGTATTCTAGAGACTAATACTATCACACAGCCGGATATTTACCGCGAGGTCTAGCGATGGACACAGCCAAATCTAAACAGCCAAGCTTCTTTTCATTAATAAGAACCTGAAAAGGGAATTTTGGCAAACCGGTACTACGTGCATCCAAAGTGATGAAGTAAGGTGAAGCACAAAAACTAATCCCCATGTTGAAACTCTTTAGGTTACAGAACTTTAGGTTCTTTCCCTAGAATAAAAGAAGAGGAAAGAGACAATTAATTAAACACATGTGATGTTTTTTGTATTCAAGTGTAAATATAAAAGAGAGCATTAAGATGTCGGTTAGAATTTTACCTCCAAAAGATTGTATCTGTGAACTCCTAATTTAGCATAAAGCTTGACCAACTGAGGATAAGGATAATGAGGATACTTTCCTTCACAGTCAAAGTGTCTCAGTCTATGGTCACTGTACGTCACTGGAGTACCGCCAGGATAATCAAAACCCTAACACACATTACAAAACAATAGTTGTAAGGTTCAGATAATTTCACTTGTTAACAAGCTCAAAAGGTTATCAACTAAACAAGAAATCCTTACATCTGATTCCTCCGTGGTGGTCGGCCACTCTGCAAAGAACTCATCTTCTTCATAGGAGTTACAAGGATGCGGGCGGATGCTTTGGATCCATTTAGGCAATTGACCGAATATATATTATTCTGGGCCTAAATTGGGCCTTTACAACTCAAACACATAGTAGGCCTAGAGATATTAAGGAACCCATAATTTAAGCTTATGTCGTAAATCTAACAAAAACAAATTAAAATTAGGGAATGTGATTTGGTTTGTTTTTATAAAGTTCAAATTTGTCGATAAGCTAAACAAGTAGTTTTAAATTTTTAATTAACAAGAAATAATAATAATACTATAGTCTATCAGTTAGTTATTACTTATTACTAGCCGTAATCAAAACATTTAAAACTTAATTATGGCACAGGGTTTGTTTTGTCTTCTTCTTCATCACACTATATATGTCTCTCTCTTCACTTGCATTTCTTTAGTAGGTTTTCGTCGCTCTCAGGGGTTTAAGGTGAGCTGGCTGCCAACACCTTACTCTCGATTTCGATTTCACTAGGGTTTTAGGCTCTGTTTCTGATTCAGTTCTCCTTGTTGTTTTGTTGTTGATGCGATAATCCTGACTGTGACATTATTGCTTTCGATGAGGTTCTAACTAAACCCTAATTTTTGTTTGCTGTCTTAGGCTCTTTTAGCTCATTCTCGCGTGGAATCGGTTCCCTGTTGCTACATTCATCTTCAACCCCCGGTAACTTTCCCCCTTTGTCCCTTCTCAAATTTGTAAATCGTTTTTTTTTTTTTTGCGGTCTGATTTGTTTATCTAATCATCACATATGTTCGTTGCTAAGTCGGATCTGTCTCTTTTGGGTTGTTTTTTTTTTTTTTTTTTCTTATTCAGAAGAAGATGAGTAAAGGAAAAAAGAAGAAGGAGGTTTCCATCGAACTTAAGGTGCCTCCAAAACCTGCCAAGTGGTCAAAGCTTCCAAAACAATGTTTGGAAACACTTGCTGAGGTTGGATTGTTCGAAATTAAAGATTGGAATCATTGGATGCTGAGATTAATTATGGATGATTGGTCATGTCAACAAGCTAAAAGCACAAACCGAACTGGACCCTTTCACATCTCATCTTTTGGACCTACGGTTGCGTTTTTGTGCTGGAGAGTTAAAGAACTGGTATAAACACTCCTTCTTTCTAATGTCTTCATAAATTTTATACATAGATATATCTCTGTTCTCATTCCTTTTATGTTTTGTTTAGGTACTAACCGAGCTTCTGAAAGGAACCAATTGGAAAAAAATTCTTGGTGATATTCGTGACCAGCTTTACCACGTCATCTGCTGGGCCTATGCCTCCTCTGATTTGGTCAGCGCCGTGAAAGTCATCCGCAAGTGGGAGGATCGGTACATCCCATTATCTCCTTGGTATCTATCCTCCAATGTTGATCCACAGAAGCTTGGCACTTGTAAATCCGCGTATGAAGGGCATCGTTGCTACGAAAGTACGATAGCTAGGGCTTTAGCATACATTGCTAAAGAGGGAATCCCAGATGAGTGCCCAGAAGATTGTGACTTTAACTGTTGTGAGAGTCCTCCTACTTCAGAAGAAAAAGAAAAGACCTATATCAAGCACTTTCTCACGTTCAAGACATTGGAGAAGGCTGCAGCACACTTGCACATACAGCCCATTGGTGCCTCATTGATTGTTTTCTCTGATTTGGCGAAACCTACTGAGGTATATAAAGTTACATAAAATATTCTTCCAATCATTACTATACTGCATTGATTATTGGAACTTTTTCCACTTAAAACATATTTTACTTGTTTGCAGGATATTTACTATGGGCCCCTATCAGAAAAATCAGTTTTCGTGGCGTATCATGGAGTAGATATCGTTGCCATAGAGATCTTTAGGGGACAACTTGTAGCACTTTGCAAGATGAGCAACGGCACTGAGGTCGCCAATCAAGGTTATGTTCGAGTATCTTTAGGAGTTATGTACATGCCCATCTTTAGTGATGGTGCTCAGGGTGTTCAGCCTACACTCAAGCCACAATATCTCCTTTCTGATTTTCGTTGCCCATGTATGGAAGAGGCGCCAATAGGAAACCTCAAGCGGAAACTGAATCAAGATCACAACTCAGAAACAACAAAGAAGCCTCGTCACGCGTAAGTATCAATAGATAGATGTCACATACATTTTAACAAAATTTTGATTATCTGTTTTAACTTTGTGTCGCAGAGATGAACCTAGCAGTTCTAAAATGCCCTTTGATGTGGATGATGAACCTAGCAGTTCTAAAACGCCTTCTGATATGGATGATGAACCTAGCAGTTCTAAAAAGCCTTCTGATATGGATGATGAACCTAGCAGTTCTACGCCCTCTGATATGGATGACAATGAGAACAAAGGTCTGCATCGCCAAGAGGTGAAGAAGGTCTGTTTCTAGTATCTATTTGCTATCTCTGCTTTTCACGACAGATTTTGTGTCTGTAATTTGTTCAATGGTAAATTAATTCTGTGTGGTGAAGGTCTATTTCTAGTATTGGCTATAACTGGTTTTCGTTACAGCTTCTGTGTTAGTTTGTTCAATTAGTAAATTAACTTTGCATCCAAAACATAGTTAAGACAAACTCCACCTTTTGTCTGTTGTTGGCATTTTAAAAGTCAGTCTGTGTATTAAAACAACTCAGAAGCCGTGTGTGCTAGATAGACTGGTTGAGCTAGTTGGTTTTACTGGAACTTATTTTTGAGGTTTGTTCCTTTCTTTTCAGACTCCAAAGGTTCTGACCAGAAAGGCTCAGCAAAAGCTTGTGGAGAAGGAGAGAAAGGCTGAGGAAAAGCTTGAGAAGAAGCAAAGAAAGAAACAAAGGAAGGCTGAGGAAAAGCTTCTGGCGAAGGAGAGAAAGGCTGAGGAAAAGCTTCTGGCGAAGGAGAGAAACGCTGAGGAGCTTCTGGCGAAGAAGAGAAAGGCTGAGGAGCTTCTGGAGAAGGAGAAGAGCAGTGGCTGAGAGGTAGCTGCCAAATCAACTATTTTGGAGCAATGAGAGAGAGAGAGAGAGAGAGCGAAGAGATGGCTTTTTTTTTAATATATATTTTACCCCCTTTGTGTATCAGTGGGAAAAGGGGAAGAAACTAATGTTTCAAACTTGCATCTTCATCTCTCATTGCTCGCGGTATTTTGTTAGGGTCGAGACCATAACTTAATTATTTAAGCAAACTCCCCTTCTTTTGTCAGGCAAGGAACATGGTTTTGCTGCTTCTTATTCTGCTTCTTGCCTTTAGCTGTTACTTCACTTCTGTTACTTCATTACTATCAGGAACCATAACAAGTCTCTTCCCTTACTTACGATTTGCTTGAACTTAGTGAGAAACCCTTATCTTGAGTTGTCACTTGTGAATTGTGTCAATTGGGACGGCTTGATTTGCTAATGGGCTTCTCAAAGTTCGTGACTATTGTACGGGTTATGCTCAAACTCTGTTCAGGCCATTCCTTATTGTAATGAAGATGTTTCAAGTTGTTTTTTTTCAGGCTTCTTCCTCGAAGGGTGTTGTTGCAGGGCAGGATTATTATTAGGTATCTCATAGCTCTTTTACTTGATTATATTCTGTGTTAAACTAAATGCACAAGTTAAGGCATAAAATGAGAAGTCCTAAGTTGGATTTTGCAATAAATCTCTGAACCAACAGTATCTGTACTTTTACTTGAATGAAAAATTATATGCACATAGACAAGGGTCTGGTCTCTAGATAGTGACGGCCTCATCAACTTTGATGCTCTATGTTATGGCGTCATATTACAGATAACAATTGAGATGTTCTGTTCTTGGTACATCCCCTCCCAATGACTAGTTGCTTCTCACGCTAAAACGTGGGTTGGTCTCTCCAGCATCTTCAAATGCTTGCCAGACGAAACTGTATCTCTTTTCTCAGAAACTCATTTACTAGGTATGTCTTGCTCATCATCACTGACGAGTATCACATCAGGTAGTACATTCTCTTTTCCACTTGTGGACTTAGCAGCTGTCACAGATAAATCATCCATCTCCATCTTGCTTCCTGACAGGTGTTCACTTAAAGTCAGCCCCAAATCTTGACGCGCCAATCTATACAAACTCCTTCCGCAGAGACTGAAAACGCCAAGTATGAGACATCATAACCTTCAACTGAGCTGCTGTAAATATTTCCAGAACTATCCACAGTGTAGAACTGGCAGGTTTCATATCTTGCACAAGCTGAAGTGACCACTTAAAACGTCATAGATTCGGACATGTTCATCAAATTCTCTGGCTTCGATCTCCATTGATGCCATATGTGGGACTTAATATTACCCAGAGTAAGTATTTTCATGCTTTGGGAAGCCTGTCTCATGTTCCAGCGACCCCACAGCACCCTTGCCTCACTCTCTTCTGAACTGATGTAATGACTAATAGATGAAATATTGTGATACTCCATTACTTCAAACTGATCACTCTGGTTCTGAAACTGCTGCCTAATTCTTGATTTATTTTTAAATTTCCAAGCTTTGCAGAGCTTCCTGCTGCTTGTGCTTACGTGCTACCCTTCTTTCTCCGTAAATAGACTGAAACAGACCAGTAAACCCCTGAGATTTCTTCTTATGTTCTGCAACTTCCATCACATTCATACCAAACCAGTCATTCGTGAAGCATTTACAAATTCCCAGCAATGATGGCTTGTTGTTGTAGCTTAGAGAACAATGCCTGCATATGAAGAGGATCTCCATAACCCGATGTGAGCAGCTTTAAACTGAGATCTCCATAACCCGATCCTCAATATACTGCTACAATCCAAGGCTACTTCCATCTGCAAGATTAGATATGGTCCATCCGTAAACCAAATGTGGTTTATGCCATAGAACAATCATATGATCTTCAGTGTTCTCCTGTTTCAGAACTGTTCCTCTGCTTTGAATCAGCAACTTATGTTGAGCCGCGTTAGCCTCTTGATACTGTGTTGAAGGAGATTCTATCTCTGCTCCCAAACTCAACGCATCACTCAAGCATACTGGTGATCTCAACTTCGTATTTACTCTTCCATCTTTGAAATTCACCGTCAGAAAGTATTGTTCGAACATACCAGTGAACACAGCTTGTTTTGCTCCCAGTGTCTGACGCACTCCCATTGTAACATTACTTTTCGCTGGATCCTCCATTAAATAATTTCCTCATCCATCGCTCTTTCAGCAGCAGTAGTATGAAGCAAAACATCTCTGGAAACAAGTCTTCTAGAAACAGTCATGGCTTCAGAGAAATTGATGTGTCTTGTGGCATCAAGGAGTCGCTTGTCTTCGTTTCTGATCAAGGTTTCAACATCTACTTCATCTGATGTCAACAATATTGGATCCTCCAAGCTAACCGTCCCAACATTAACAACCAACGAGTCATAATCAGAATATCTTTCGGCATCAAGATCCTTTGAAAAGTGAGCCTTTTGTCCAACCGGGTCTTCAACATCCACGATTCTTTCAACAACAACATCAGGTTCTACTAACTCGTGATCATCATCACCTTCTATCATGCAGATCCTTGATCTCTTGTGTTGTAAATGATGATCAGGGCTATCAAATTCATCACAAATAACACACAGTCCAAGTTTCATTCTTTCATAAACCTCTTCGCATGATATTTTCGGCTCTTCATTTCTCCTCTTTTTTCTAACATCTTAACTAAGAAGACCCAATTCCCTTGCTGTTAACAACAACCCAATCAGTAACCCACTATCAACAAGCTAGAAAGTCTTCTCTTGTACACTCCCTCTCTTGAAAACCCACGCAACTCTAAACACCACCACTGCCAAATAACTTCACTCAATTCTAAAGTAAGGTGAAGTGAGAGAATGGCCTTCTCAAGCAAGAAAATGTATATGCGCATTTGATCATCCAAGTCTTGAACCTCACTGTTCTTTAACAGCAACATGATTCTCAGTAGTGATAATGAATCTGCGTCAACCCTATGTCTAAAACTGCTGCATATTCCAAGGTCTGGCAGAGACTGAAAACGCCAAGTATGAGACATCATAACCTTCCACTGAGCTGCTGTAAATATTTCCAGAACAAACCACAGTGTAGAATTGGGAGGTTTCATATCTTGCACAAGCTGATAAGTGACCACTTGAAACGTCATAGCTTCGGACATGTTCATCAAATTCTCTGGCTTTGATCTCCATTTACGCCATATGTGGGAACTTAATATCACCCAGATGAGTCTTTTCATGCTTTGGGAAGCCTGTCTCACGTTCCAGCGAAGGTAAATCCTTCTTTGGCATTATCTCTGGTGAAGATAAAGTATAGACTAGACAGTCTCCAGAGCTCATCGAAACTTCTTCCACATATGGATTTGTCTCCTACAATTCATTCTTCAGATATGACTCACTGATCTCCAAATTATCCATAGATTTTATTTCACTGGGCAAATCAGTCTCGTGGTATATCTCACGAAGTAAGTCTATGCTGAGATCAGCTGAAACATCTTCCTCAGTTGGTGATGCTGTCTTCCTCACCAATTTTATCTCAGTCACAGCTTCACTGCTACAAGATGATTCATCCTTTAACTCCACAGCAACTGAAGAACAACTTGGGACAGGACCAAACCGCTCCAACAATTGTAGCTTGAAGTCAGCCCAGTCCTTGATTTATTTCTGCCTGCGCAGCATTCCATGTAACCAGATACGCCCAGCTCCACTTAAATCGAAAATACCAAGTCCAATTTGGCATCATCTTTGCGATGTCTATTGAACCTATCCGGACTATTATTTTGCGAACAGGAAGGTATACCTGAGTTACTTCTTATACCATCAACCACATCCACTATAGCTAAACCTCCAGAGATTTTGGATTTACACCATCTTGGTTGCTTGTAAAAGTCCATCAGCTACGGCATTAACTTCCCCATGCGATACAGAACTTGGTACATCCCCTTGCATTGATATAGTGTTTTGTCTATCAGGCGAAGAATTTACGTGAGTTTTACTAGTCGCTTCTAACGCTAAAACGTGGGTTGGTCTCTCCTGTATTTTCAATGCTTGCCGGGCGAAACTCGTTTCCTAGGTATGGCATGCTCATCATCACAGAGATGGCTCCTTCAGATGGTTGGCAAACTAAAACTTCTGGAACAAAAGAAATCATAAACAGTTTCTTCTTTGACTGGCTTCATACAGTGGCTTGGTGTTTACTGCTCCTCCTTAACTTTCAGAAGTAATGTACTCGTCTTTTCTAACCCTCTACTTAGATCTTCTCTCGATTCTACTTTCATCTGTAAATCTTTCCCTAAAAGTGCAGCTGCTTGGGGTTCTTCCCCATCTATCTCCATCTTGTTTCCAGAGAGGTGTTCACGCTAAACCAATCCTAAATCCCATCTATACACAGAACTAAGTTTTCCTTCCACAGTCTCAATAAGAATATTCAGTTCATCCATCTAACCCACGGACACCGAACACAACTGCTTCACATGAGTCAACCATGAGTACTTCTCTGGCGAGTAGCGGCAACCAGCAGGGGACAGGTGGCAAATCAAAGAAGACTATACAACACTTTCTCATCGAATTCGAAATTACTAAGCATCTTCAATGCAAGTGAGGAGCTGTACAGAAACTCTCTTCATGTACGTTCCATACCAATGCGTGCCTACATAAAACAATAACAACGATCCATCATCACCAAGATACCTCGTAGACTACAGGATTTTCAAGTCATTCACATTTGATAGGCATCTAAACACTTCAAGAAAGAACAGAAAAGACATGTACCTTGAGTGTTTTTGTCAAAATCCCATCCTCTCCACCCGAAGTTGTCCATTGTATTTTTCTCTTGCCCACAAGCTTATCCATTGAAAACTGATGGTCCAACTCCATTGACTGTAGCCAAGTCTTCCAAGCTTTCAGTTGTACCCAACCTAGTAGCAGATGACTCTTCATATGTACCAATAAATTGTCTCTATCCTTCAGCCAATGAAGATTCATAACTTCATGTAAAATCGGTTCTTCATTCCTCCTCATTTTTTTCTAACATCTTTATTAAGAAGATCCAATTCTCTTGCTCTTAACAACAATCCAATCAGCACACCCACAATCAACAAGCCAGAAAGTCTTCTCTTGTACACTCCCTCTCTTGAAAGTTGAAAACCCACGCAACTCTAAACACCACCACTGCCAAATAACTTCACTCAATTCTAAAGTAAGGTGAAGTGATTGAATGGCCATCTCCAGCAAGAGAATGTCTCTGCGCATTTGATCATCCAAGTCTGGAACCTCACTGTTCTGTAACAGCAACATCATTATTCTCAGTAGTGATAATGAATCTGCGTTATGTCTAAAACTGCTGCTGCTGCTGCATATCCCAAGGTCTTGTATCTCCATCGGCAGTGCCAAACAGAAGAGTACTCTTTCTTCCAACTCGTGCTCTCCATCACCACAGCGACTTCACATATTCTACACAGAACAAAAACAATACATAAAGATATGAATCTCAGAAAGTAGCACAGCAGAACACAACAGTGAGCAATGTCCCTCTCACAACTCTCACCGTCTCTCTCTAACACGAAAACACTCTGAGTGGAACAATAGAATCTCTCTATCCTCATATCACAACTACCAAGACAAGAAAGAATCTTCAAATCAAAATTGCAATCAGTGGCCATGTATTACCTCGAGGTACTAGACTTGGTACGCTTATCACCCACACATATTCTCCACAACATCCTTCAAATCAAATCCAAAAGCTGAAAGCACAGATCTTTCTAATTCCCTGCTGCATTGTTTTAAAAATTTTACCAAATCAACACAAGAGAAGAAAGTAATCATGACCAAGTCATACTACTTTCTCATGAACTTTAAAAGAAAAATATATGTTAAAAGTCTAGGGCTTTTGATGAATGAGTAAGATTCGAAAGGACCCAAGTGAGAGAACTATCTATCTATCTCAATTCTCAAAGTGGAAGGGATTGAGATTCAGAGGAAGAAACAAGTTACTAAATTTAGAGCTAAACAAAGAGAGAAAGGATGAACCTTTTTCGGTGAGAGATGAGACTGGTTAACGGAATCGATCTTTGATTGAGATGAGTTATGCTTTCAATAGATGGCAATGCCGTCTTCTTCCTCCGAGTCTCAGCCGGTGTTTTGTTGGAGAAACACGATACTGGTTTTGTCTGCTTTACTAGTCTCCCGTCCATGAAACGGCCTGTAGTGGAGTCTATAAAGCAAAAACAAACGGCGTGTAGTGGAGTCTATAAAGCAAAAGACGGCACAGTGTTTGGAAGGTTCAGTCTACATTGAAAAAAGGGCGTGTCGTGGACTCGTGGTGTCTATAAAGCCACTGTGTTGACCTTTCGTTAAATGAAGATAAAGCAAGAGGGGAAATGTGACACATCGTCACCAACGGCCCCACACGCGGGAAACTTTTACGCTGCTAAATGACTAAGTTTTTAGCAAAGTCCCTGAGTTCCAAATTTTATTACAAAGAAGCCATTAAGTATTGATTGGAGCGATTGACCCAGATAATGCAATGCTAAAGTACCAAGAAATTAATTTGGGATGTATCAACTATTTCCAACTTACAATCAATTGTTAAGTACTAAATTGCTTCGAATTTTTTTTCAATATTACAGTTTCATCAAAATTTATAATGTGGAAATTTTTATGTTAAAGACTATATTGTCTATTAATCTCTATATATTTATTCATGTTTTTGAGATATCTACACACCAACCAAAGTTACAAGACTCAAATATAGGATTCACTTATGTAACAACTAACAAGATTTCAATGTACTTACTAAAAATATATAATCGGAAAAGAAAAGACAAATACTAATACTACTACAACTCTCAGAGTTTCTTGCTCTCTTTGGATGGAATGATTCAGTCAACTAGTATTCAACGTAACAGACTTTTTTTTTAAATTTTATTACGGGGTAGAATCAGAGGAAGTATTGTGAAGAGTAAGTGTTTATTACCGTTAATATAGTATTTTGATTACTACTCTCATTAATCTTCTTTTGAAACACTACTACTTTGTAATCAAAATAAGTAAGTTTTTTTTTTCTGTTTTGAGAAAGAATAGTTGTAACATTGTACCAATTTTTCGTTTAAAATTAATTTGGATAAAGGTTTATCCTCGTAACGTTGATTTTGGTGTTTGGTTTCATTGGAAGAAAAGATTAGTTCGTACAAGAGTGGTTTCTTCACTTTTTTAATAAACATGGATGCTTTTAAGATAATTAATTAGGAGGATGAAGGTTAAGTGAAAAAGAAAGAAAATGAAGCAGACCGATGAGCATCGTATCTATAAATAATAATGCACTCATATTTTAGTAAGTCAAGTCATCAAAGAAAAAGTACAGCACTTACAAAACAAACGTACGAAGACAAATGCACTTACCAAAAAATAACATAGTCCATCATAAATTAATAGTTAACTCCATCTGATCTACATTTTCATCCTAAACGTTTCTTCTTCTTGCAACGTTTCTCAGTTTTCTCACCACCCGAGAGATGCATGGAACGTTTCTCAGTTACTTCATCAACAGAAGCCGTCTCAGTACTCAAAGTTTTCTTCTCTTCACTCCAATAGTCACCCACGAACTTCAAGCCTCCGGTAGCTTCATTGAAACTGCGTCTGATGATAGCTTTGCTGACACATGGCTCGCCAGTCTCAGCCTTGGCAAAGTCTCTATAAGCTATGTAAATAACCACGTTTTTGGAGTCAAGTGTTGGGGGCTTTACATCATCAAGAGTCTCTACAACTACCTGCACAATATCCAACTGGGCCAGATAATGCTGCAGCAATAGTTTGTACAAGTTAAACCACATGTTCATTATATTATTATCACTGTAATTGATATGCAAAAAGAAAATGAAAAACTTACATCAGTAAGATTCCTTCGGTGACTAACAAGTGCAAGTTCCAAATAAAGAGATATCCAACCATTGTTTTGCAGCTCAGGTTCCTTCACCTCCAAATGGCAAACAAAACATATTTGAATAACCAAAAACAAAACTTGATGTGAATGTGTATTTACTTTGTTTTTAAATGTTTACCATGTAAAACCGTTTAGCATCACTAAAAGCAATCTCTGAAGGCCAATCAGGCAATGGGTTGAATTCTGTATCAAGACGCGCTGGTTCACAAGGCTTTGGACTCACTAAGAAAAGTTATCATAATAAATAACAGTCAGCAACTCTAGAGGTTAGGTATTACTTAATACATCACACAGCCTAATATTTACCATGAGTTCGAGGTCTAGCGATATACACAATTAAATCCAAACAGCCAATCTTCCTTTCACTAACAAAAACCTGAAAAGGGAACTTCTGCAAACCGCTGCTAGTACGTGCATCCAAAGTGATGAAGTAAGGGGAAGCACAAAAATTACTCCCCATGTTGAAACTCTTTAGGTTACAGAGCTTTATGTTCTTTCCCTAGAATTAAAAAAGAAAGAAGAAGAGACAACTAATAAAGCATGTGATGTTTGTATAGTATCCTAATAAATATATAGAGCATATATATCTCGGTTAGAATGTTACCTCCAAGAGATTGTATCTGTGAACTCCTAGTTTAGCATAAAGCTTGACCAATTGAGGATAAGCATAACGAGGATTCTTGTCATCACAGTCAAAGTGCATCAGTCTATGTTGACTGTATGTCACTGCAGGAATACCTCCGGGATAATCAAAACCCTAAGACACATTACAAAACAATAGTTGTAAGGTTCAGATTTGACTGGTCTTCAACAATATTAGTTAACAGAAAATCATTACATCGAATTCCTCCGTCTGACAACTCATCTTCTTCGTATATATTCCACAGGCGATCTTCCTCTCCTGCATGCAAGCGGCTGATGCTTTTGATCGATTTAGGCATTGAAAAGAATAAGTAAATTTTGTTAGTCGTTCAAAAAAAATATTGGGCCTTTCATAACGCAACAAGCCAGAAAAAGGCTTCGATGCTGCTAATCAACGATTTTGGTTTACTCGTGTCTAGGCTATTTGCTAAGAGCCTAACAGGGCCACACCATTATGTTTTAGGCAAATTCTAATGAACGTTATTTGCTAAATTGAGTTTTTTTTTTTTACTTTTTCTTGTTTTCCATTGACATGAATGATGATTTGGATCCATCACCATGACATGTTGGTTGAAGAGATCTTCATATAAACATTTTAATATGCCTGAAACGAAAGACATTTCCAAAATACAACAAAACAGATTAAACTGAATGATTTAGGATTCCAAGAAACAAAGATGCTTTAAGACGTAATTACATTTAAGCTGTTGAGATTGATCTTATCATTGCCTTTAAACGTATATGTTTCATGTTTGGTGGATGAAACTTAGCTCACATTTGGATCATAGATGTTAGACACATATCAAATACAAAATTGTACATAAGTGACGATTGTGTAGTGATACAAAAGCAGAAGTTAGAATAATTTTACTAGCTAGTTTAGCTTTACTTACTGAGATATCATAGCATTTGTCTTTGTTTTGTTGTGTTTAGTTAACATGTATTTTAATTTCTTATCATAATACACTTATATTTACTTCTTGTTGTCATGTGTGCTTCTAAGTTGACCTTTTAGAATTTTGTCTTCAGTGATATCGATGACATGGATAATGATAAATAAAGTAAAAGACTTTAGTTTTGCCTTAAATAGATGTCGACTGTCTTTCATAAAATAGGGGAAGGAAGCCGTTTTGTTCTTCAATCCAGCAATCATCTTGGATACTCAATATTCCTATAGCCTCATTGACGACTTGTCTAACAACATCTCTGCAATGACAATGCTCACCAATCCAAGACTTGGCCAAATTTTTACATGCTATGTAAATGACTACAACTTTAGACTTGAGACTTGAGGGCTCCTTCATTGAAAGATTCTATGGCTACTTGCACAATAACTAAACTTTGGAGAGATCACTCTGCAGCAACAAGAATCGTCTGTCAATTATATTATCACCAATAATAACTGATATGCAAACAAAAAGTAGAATAACATAGAACTTACAACTTTAATTTTCCTATGGAAAGTACAAATTGCAAGTTCAACATACAAAGAAATTCCAATTATTGCTTCATAACTCAGATTCATTCACCTACCAAGGCAAATAAAAAAATTGTTGAATGCAAGTGGCCACAACATGAGCATTTAATTAAATATCTTACCATGTAAAAACGTTTTGTGACACTGAAAGCAATCTTTGACGAGGGCCAATCAAGCAATCTGTTTTGGTAAGAAGGACATCTTCTTCTGTGAGCTTTCAGTCACTATGCTCATTATGTTATATATTCAGCAAGGATAGTATGTATATTAAAATTTATTAATGCATCAAACTTTTACCTTGAAGTCTAGAATGAGGGCACGTCAAATCTAAAATGTCAAGACGTTCTTCCTCAACTGCAATGTGAAAGATTTGCTGCAAGTCGCTGGTAGGAAGTCGTGCAACCAAAGTTATGTAGTAAGAAGTTGCAGTGCTACCCATGTTGAATCTCTTTAATCTATCTAAATGGAAGTTTGTCCCCTAAAACAAATGAACAAATAAACATATGAAACTCTTTAAACTATCGATCTACTCTTTAAACTCCAAGATAAAGATAAATTTAAATTCTTATCACTTTTGAAACTTAGAATGGGTATTGGCTAACTTTTACATTCAACCAATTTGGTGACTCTGATTGAATTCTCTGATTTGTGGTTCTTTGAGAAGATAAGTTTGCATTAAGAAACTTTTTATTTGTCAATCTTTATATTTTCCATGATTGATTTTAAAGCATATTACTCTATGTTTGCTGGCACAATGACATTTTCTACAACCATTTAACTCCACATGATTCTCATTTTGTGGGTTATCATGGTGTTCATACAATGGTTTTAACAAAAACTTAATTGTTCGATGCAATTCGAGCAATAGTTTACTATTTGGTTATGGTCATACTTTGTACATGATTTTTGGTTGTGAAGATGTGAAGACGGATTGGTCAAGCCACACCAATTCCACAGCCTTTGTTATTTTCTTATTCTCATAAATATACGAGTTTGGCATAAAGTTTCACCAAGACACATTTAAAATATCCACCATAGTCAATCTTGTCTTCACAATTGAAGTGTACATGTCATAGCCACCACATCTTCGTGGAAATCTTTCGGGAAACTTGAAAAACTAATAATAGCCATATTAGAAAACAAACAATCATTTAGGTGTAAGGTTTCCTTGACCCTATATAAGCCAGTGCTTAGTTTTGTGACAAATACAAATCACAATCATGGATAAATGTTTGAAAACACCAACCACTAATATTAATACTAATTAAGAGTTCGAATAGTTACATCGAGTTCCTCTGTTTGGTGACCACTTTGTGGATGACTCATCTCTTTTGTATATTCCCCAGTGACTCGCCAAATCGTAAGATTACGGTTAAAGAATGCTAGGTGTGGTGCCTTTTCAATAGAGTTATGTGAAAATTGATGAAAAGATTGAATTATAAGCATTTGTTCGTTTGAAAAAAAAAAGTATTTGTTCATCATTGTAATAGGAAATGGAGAATTCCATAAAAATACCCAACTAAATTTCAGTAAGGTTTTTGATACCTAATTTTTTTATTACTCATTTCAGTACCCAAACTAATTATTTTCTTCATTCATTGCAATTACTTTTTTAAAAAATGTACTCATTTTAATACCTAAAGTATGCTTACCTTAATAATAAGTTTCAAACAAAACTTAAAAAATCTCTAAAATTCAAAAAACAATATCTTAAATCTTAAAATTTCAAGTTTTATTTTAACTTTTAATAGTAAAGAATTAAATTTTGGATGGCCTTATATTTTTATAATATTGATTTAAGTTTTAATTTTTAAATTTAGTTTTTTTTTCTGAATTTTAAAATTAATGTTATTATTTTATTCCTAATTTAGTTTTCTAGATTTTAAAATATTATAAATTTTTTAATTAGTATTATTCTGAAACTTAAAATAAAATTTTAAGTTTTAAAGATTTGTTTTTGAATTTTAGAGACTTTTTAGATTTTGTTGTTATTATTATTTTTGACTAAAATTAGCGTAGTTAGGTATTAAAATAAAGACAGTTTAAAATTTAATGTACTAAAATGAGAAAAAAACGTTAGTTTGAGTACTAAAATGGATAACCGAAAAGATCAGGTATTAACAAAATTTAATTGAATATTTTTATGAAATTTTCCATATAGAAAATAAAAAAAAAATTATATACTCTTCTTACCGCAAAAAGTGAAACTAAAATATTTTTATTTGGAAAAGACTAAATATATACACTTTGTATTAGGCAATTCTCCATTGCTAATACAAGGGCATTAATATTTTTTACACAACTAAATTGTATTAATTTGGTAATATTTCGGTTGCATTTATTTTAAACTAGGTGTTTTGTCTGCACTTGCAGGTATATTAATAAATAGATGCATTATAAACATAAACACCATTTTATTTCTCATGTATTTGAAAGACTTAATGATAAATTGAATATTACGACACAGTTTTTCATCATAATAGAAATACTTTTTACTACGTAAAATCGATTTAGAACTATTCTTGCTTTTAAATATTTAATAATAAATTTAATTTCCATTTAATAAATTATAGTTTTAATCATAACATGTATATTTTATACCTTTTAAAACATTCACGTATATAAAAATATAACATCTATTATTTCCACAAGTATTAATTCCCAAACTAAAAAATATATCATTCAAATCTTATACTATAAATGAGGTGGGTATAAATTTATCCAAAGGAGAACATAAGTTTTGCAGATTAATAATTCTAAAAGGGTATATAATAAAGGTTATTTTTATATATATATATATATATAT